>CANXME010000833.1:0-62500 GCA_948144175.1 Closterium sp. NIES-65
TTGGTGAGATGTCAGCCGCCTGCTGATGGTCTTCACAATCTCCAGCCGCACCTCCTTGTCCAGGACGCTTCTCACCCCCGTGCCACTTAGGCCTGATGTGTTTGGGTCGCAGCCCATTAAGACAAGCATTCTTCGCTAGCTTCACCGCCGACTCATTGTCACATAAAATCACAGGTCGGCTACCTCTGACCAACTCCAATCTCCTCCAACAAACGCCTCAGCCACACCACCTCCTGTGCCCATGATGCAGGTCCATTATCTGTCTCACACGAGGACTCCCCACTTCATTCTGCTTCTTACTGCGCCAGCTCACATGCACCCCTCCGAACAGGCACACATAGCCTCCACTGCTGGTGTCATCCGCTTTTCACCGAGTTGAAGCTAGCGTCAGTGTAGCAGGTTAGGAGCATCTCCCCTTGCTCAAATCAGCTGCACCCCTCTGCAGCCTCTGCCTCCCGCACTGTACTCCAAACCCACTGATGCCGTTGCCTCCATAGCGGGACCACCTCTTGGCCGCTTCCAGCTGCTCATGACTGGGCGTGAAACCCCACTAGCAAGCCTGGATGTTGCAAAGGCAATGTCAGGCCGTGTGTGGTTAGCAGCATAGTTGATGTGCCCCAACCATGGAATGAAAAGTTTCCTGTCACTCTCACCCACCACCTCCTCATCACACAGGGCTCCACAGTGAACCCCGAAGGCAGTGGGGTGGCTGGCTTTCCTCCATCTTGTAGCCCATACTTCTCAGCCAGCCCCTCACAATACTTTCTGCTGGTGCAACCTCAACACTCCCTTGTCAAGGGCCTCTCCACTGCATCCCTAACATAGTACTTCACATCTCCCATCTTGGAGCACTTGAACTGCATCTCCGCATCTCCTCCACATGCTCAATCATTGCAGACGAATCAGAGAAGAGCAGGATGTCGTCCACATACACCAGGAGCATGAGAAACTGCTCCTTCTCCTGCAGCAGAACAAGCTGTGATCACAACTCACTCTTCTTGAAACCCCCGCCAGCAGAGTCTCCTCTAACTTGTGGTACCATGCACGAGGAGCCTGCTTTCAGGCCATAGATGCCTTCTTCAGCCTGACACCCTGCCGCTCCCATCATCCAAACCCTCAGGCTGTAATGTACAGCTCCTCCAGAATGATCCATTGAGGAAGGCGGTGGTGATGTCCATCTGCTTCACCCGCCATCCACGTGTTTGCTGCCATTGCCAATGACACCCGAAGTGTTGTCCTTTCCCCACAGGAGCATAGAGCTCGTTGAAGTCCTTTCCCTTTGTCTGCTGAAACCCCTTACCACAAGCCTTGACTGTAGCGGGGTCACGCCCATCAGTCCGTACTTGTGCCTGAAAATCACTTGGGAAGAAATGGCTTCTTCCCGGGTGGCAGCTCACACGCTCCCACGTCTCATTCTCTAACAGAGAATCATACTCCTCCTTCACACCTGCTTCCACTTTTCAGCATCGGGCCGCTCATGCCTCAGCTAGCGTCTTGGGCTCAGGGACGGCTGCCCAGTAGCAGTGTGCTATCTCATCCTCATCACACTGCTCAGCCCACTTCCAGCCCTCACCACCTTTGGCTTGCACGGCTTGCATAGTCAGCCTGTTAGGAGGGCGCCCATCCCTCCTAGGACGGTCGCCGTACGTTCGCACCTTGTGGAGCACCTTGCTCCTCCTGCTGCTGATGCTTGCTGCCTGCTCCACCTCAGGTTCTCCCCCATCATCAGTCCCCGAGAAATCTCCTCCTTGGAGACACAAACCTCCACCTGCCTCGAAGGCCGCTGCACCTCATCGGCTTCGGACAATTAGCGGTGTCCGGAAGCTTCTCTGCTGCTGCTGCGCTTCCACTCTTTGTAGTACAATGACTCAAGGAACTTCACATCCTTGACACAGTCAGCTGCTGGCTGGTCAAGTCCCAAATCAGCCGCCCTTGTGATCCTTAGCAAGCCCCAAGTGCACACCCCATCTCCCAGAAGCTTCCAGTTTTCCCCTCTTCTCCTTAGGCACATGAAACACCACCATGCAGCCATAAGTTCTCAGCATGTTGATTTGCAGGCGCACTCCCATACCATTTGGTGTAGGGGACCCATGCTTGTCCCCCACAGTCGCCAGCACCCGGTTCTTCACAACAACGACCTGCCGCAGTGCTGTCACCCAAACGGATCCGGCAGCCCTGCACGCCCAGGAGAGTGCGAGCACCTTCCTGCAGGGTCGGTTGAACCACTCAGCCACGCCATTCTGCTGAGGGTTGTAAGGCACTGTGAGTTGATGCTGATCCCCTTCCGCTTCAACTCCTTCTCAAAATCAGCGCCGTGAACTCTCCTCCGTTGTCAGTGCGGATCACCTTCACCTTGTGTCCGCTCTCCCTTTGTGCTCTCGGCATCCACTCCTTAAGAACAGCCGCTGCCACCTCCCCCTTAGTCTTGAGAGGGTACAACCCACACCGCACGTGTGTGTCGTCCACATTGTCAGAGTAGCGGCTGCCCGAGAGAGAAAGGGCCTCGTGGGTCCACCACATCCATGTGCACTAGTGCAAGTGGTGCCTTGGCTGGTCCTGTGCTGCTGCTGAAGGGAAACCTTCGTGAATTTGGTCTCAAGGCAGGTAGGGCAGCTCCCAATCTCCTTTGCTCCCCCCTTCACCTCCAGCCCCTTCAAGCACCCATCCTTAACCACTTCTGCAGCATAGGAATGTTCCATGGCACAGCCGCTCATCCACTTCTCCCAATCAGCCTCACCACTCCCAGATGAAGCTTTGCCCATGCAGCTGTCGCATCCACACCAGCAAGTCACCTCAACCATGTGGCTGTTGTGGCTGCTGCACCTTCTTGACTGATCCATGGCCGCAGCAGTTGTGCAGACTCCTCTCCTCCCGCATTTGCTTTAGCCGCTCCCTCGCTGCCTTTGCTGTGCTGTGGTTCCCCTTCCAAGGATGATGGGGGCAGCTGCCATAGGTCCTTGATGCAGCTGCTCTTCTCCTCAAGTTCCAAGCACAACTTCCCAAGCTTTGCACGGCAGCTGGGTGGGCCGAAGTTAACTCAGCCTTGCTCTTCTGCAGCCGACCGCACAGAAGAAGGTTAGCGGACAAATTCAACCAACAGCACATTCCAAGCCCCACAAGCTCTCCATTGGCTCCCATCACCTTGGCATTCCACAAAATCAAGGGGAGGCAAAGCACCTGAAGCGGCAGCCACAAACTTGATCTTCCCAGGAGGTTTTACCTCATCAAGCAAATCTTCCTTGGGGTCATATGACTCGTGCAACCTGAATCGATCACCCAGTGAGTGAGGGGGTGCATCACACCTTCCCAACTGAACCCACATCACCCCCACTCCCTTGCATACCTCAACCATGAGGAACATCCCAGGGTCGGCTTTTACCTTTGCACCATCACCTTGTGCACCTGAACCTTGCACAGCGCCACCTCGTGCACGTTCACCACTTGGCGGCTTCATGCCTGGGGGCGCACCATCCCTCAGGCCGGCTGAAACACTTGAACCACGGTGTCCAGCTTTCTTGCAGTACCAGCACGCACCCTCCATTCGGGTGCTCCCCTTGCCACCAGAGCTCCCATGCCCCTCATTGTAGTCACCTCGGCCTCTCCCTCGCAAAGCCTCTCCCACGACCTCGGCCTCTCCCTCCCCCTCTCCCTCTGCTGCTCCTGCCGCTCCATACCCCTCAGCAGTTTTTGTTAACAGCACCACCTCCCTGGTGGCGCATGCGGAAGTCCTCCTGCAGGATCTGCTGCCGTAGCCCCTCAGGCGTCCCTTGTCCTGCTGAACGTTGAGGGTGGGGATGCGTTTGTCCCACGATTTGTCAGCACGAGATGATCTTGTGCATCTGTTGCATCTGCGACACTTTGCTCCCGCCGCTGCCATCCTCGCATAGGTGTCCTTGATCTTGTCAAGGACTGGTTTCACATCATCTCCCGGTTTCATGGAGAGGGCAGCCAGCTCTTCTCCAACACAATCACCATCGGCAGCGTGTTGGGCTGAACCACGTCGCGTAGCAGCTTCACCCTTTTGGTCCCGAATCATCGAGCTCCACCAAATCCTTGATGTGCTGGAACATGTCGTTGTTGAGCGATTGGAGGATGAGGTCGTACGCACCGCGCTCTTCTCAATCCACCGATCGCGGGCATCTCCTTCCCCCGCATCTTCTCCTCTCCATTGCAATTTTCAGCAGCGTTGTAGCGCTTGAGAGCGCTCCGCATCTCCGCCCACTCCATTCCTCATAGTTGGTAGCATCCAAAGCTTCAATCTTTGGATGGTGGCGGTTCACTCCTCTTCTCAACTGCATCTCCACTTCCTTGACTCATCTTCTCTGCTCCCAATCACAATTTCAGCTCCCCCTTTGCTGGCCACACCAAAGTCCCACAATATTTTCACAAGTGGTCGGCGCAACGAAATTTTGACAGAGTTTCCCCTTAGCGGAAGTCACATCAACCTCTAGAACTCCACTTAGGCACACCACAGGCATGGTGGGTCTAGGAGGGTCTTCACACTTCAGTAGACCCCACAAGGTCTTAATCAGCTCTATACCACTTGTTAGAGACTACGGACGGAGTCTATGAAGATTAGTAGCAAAATATCTCAACATCGTTGGGCCTAGTTTTCTGAACAGAAACGTCGAGTTCACAGAAACGCCGTCCGACGAAAGTTCACAGTCAAAACTTCATCAAACTTGATATGTTGTAGCTCTACTCCGTGCTACAATTCCCAAGTTGAATCATGCGAAAAGGTGAAGTATTTCCTTGAGCTATCAATTTCGGCGCACTAGGGGGTATGCTGTCATAGAATCTTGAACTCATCACAAAGTTGTCACAAGAGAAAATTGGAGTAGCACTAAACCAGGTGGAAGGGATGAGGAGGACGAGAGGGAAGGTCCCAAGAGAGTCCCCCCCAAGGACCCATGCATACAATTCCTTTCCCCATAGGCAACCCAACTTTGACCTTTGTCACTATCCCAACCTCCACAATCCACCTCAACCCAACATGGCCACACTTGCCAGCCTGGTTTGGTTTCTCCCAACCATTTGGCAGCAACTACAGTAGAAAAGACGAATTTTCCCAACCCTCAAAAGTCTGTACCCCATATTGAGTCAACCCCACAACTTCCCATAGCACCACAACAAATATCAAAAGGCATACGAATCCAACGTTCGTAAACTTTCTTGTTCGTGCTCCGATTGAGCGATGCTTGGTTCCTCGAAAGCTTCTTGAGCAGAGGAGTCACTTCAAACATCTGCTCAAGCCAAATAACTTCACACACACACACTCAGAAAACCAAACCGCACAAAACACAAATTTTGCACACACTCACAACACGCATGCACGCACGGACATATGATTGGAGCAGACAGACGTGAATGCGAATGGTAATCATCACTCAACATGCTTGTGTCCGGATGCATGCTTGTGTCCGGACGCATGCTTGTGCCCAGTCGCATGCTTGTGTCCGGACGCATGCTTGTGTCCGGACGCATGCTTGTGTCCGGACGCATGCTTGAGTCCGGTCGCATGCTTGTGTCCGGACGCATGCTTGTGTCCGGACGCATGCTTGTGTCCGTCGCATGCTTGTGTCCGGACGCATGCTTGTGTCCGGACGCATGCTTGTGTCCGGACGCATGCTTGTGTCCGGACGCATGCTTGTGTCCGGACGCATGCTTGTGTCCGGACGCATGCTTGGTCCGGTTGCATGCTTGTTCCGGACGCATGCTTGTGTCCGGACGCATGCTTGTGTCCGTCGCATGCTTGTGTCCGGACGCATGCTTGTGTCCGGACGCATGCTTGTGTCCGGACGCATGCTTGTGTCCGGACGCATGCTTGTGGTCCGGACGCATGCTTGGTCCGGACGCATGCTTGGGTCCGGACGCATGCTTGTGTCCGGACGCATGCTTGTGTCCGGACGCATGCTTGTGTCCGGACGCATGCTTGTGTCCGGACGCATGCTTGTGTCCGGACGCATGCTTGTGTCCGGACGCATGCTTGTGTCCGGACGCATGCTTGAGTCCGGACGCATGCTTGTGTCCGGACGCATGCTTGTGTCCGGACGCATGCTTGTGTCCGGCGCATGCTTGTGTCCGGACGCATGCTTGTGTCCGGACGCATGCTTGTGTCCGGACGCATGCTTGTGTCCGGACGCATGCTTGTGTCCGGACGCATGCTTGTGTCCGGACGCATGCTTGTGCCGGTCGCATGCTTGTGTCCGGACGCATGCTTGGGTCCGGATGCATGCTTGTGTCCGGACGCATGCTTGTGTCCGGACGCATGCTTGTGTCCGGATGCATGCTTGTGTCCGGACGCATGCTTGTGTCCAGTCGCATGCTTGTGTCCGGACGCATGCTTGTGTCCGGTCGCATGCTTGTGTCCGGACGCATGCTTGTGTCCGGACGCATGCTTGAGTCCGGTCGCATGCTTGTGTCCGGACGCATGCTTGTGTCCGGACGCATGCTTGAGTCCGGTCGCATGCTTGTGTCCGGACGCATGCTTGTGTCCGGACGCATGCTTGAGTCCGGTCGCATGCTTGTGTCCGGACGCATGCTTGTGTCCGGACGCATGCTTGTGTCCGGACGCATGCTTGTGTCCGGACGCATGCTTGTGTCCGGTCGCATGCTTGTGTCCGGTCGCATGCTTGTGTCCGGACGCATGCTTGTGTCCGGACGCATGCTTGTGTCCGGACGCATGCTTGTGTCTGGTCGCATGCTTGTGTCCGGACGCATGCTTGTGTCCGGACGCATGCTTGTTTCCGGACGCATGCTTGTGTCCGGACGCATGCTTGTGTCCGGACGCATGCTTGTGTCCGGACGCATGCTTGTGTCCGGACGCATGCTTGTGTCCGGATGCATGCTTGTGTCCGCGCATGCTTGTGTCCGGACGCATGCTTGTGTCCGGACGCATGCTTGTGTCCGGACGCATGCTTGTGTCCGGTCGCATGCTTGTGTCCGGACGCATGCTTGTGTCCGGACGCATGCTTGGGTCCGGTCGCATGCTTGTGTCCGGACGCATGCTTGTGTCCGGACGCATGCTTGTGTCCGGACGCATGCTTGTGTCCGGACGCATGCTTGTGTCTGGTCGCATGCTTGTGTCCGGACGCATGCTTGTGTCCGGACGCATGCTTGTGTCCGGACGCATGCTTGTGTCCGGACGCATGCTTGTGTCCGGACGCATGCTTGTGTCCGGACGCATGCTTGTGTCCGGACGCATGCTTGTGTCCGGACGCATGCTTGTGTCCGGACGCATGCTTGTGTCCGGATGCATGCTTGTGTCCGGACGCATGCTTGTGTCCGGACGCATGCTTGTGTCCGGACGCATGCTTGTGTCCGGACGCATGCTTGTGTCCGGTCGCATGCTTGTGTCCGGACGCATGCTTGTGTCCGGTCGCATGCTTGTGTCCGGACGCATGCTTGTGTCCGGACGCATGCTTGAGTCCGGACGCATGCTTGTGTCCGGACGCATGCTTGTGTCCGGACGCATGCTTGTGTCCGGACGCATGCTTGTGTCCGGACGCATGCTTGTGTCCGGTCGCATGCTTGTGTCCGGACGCATGCTTGTGTCCGGACGCATGCTTGTGTCCGGACGCATGCTTGTGTCCGGACGCATGCTTGTGTCCGGACGCATGCTTGTGTCCGGACGCATGCTTGTGTCCGGACGCATGCTTGTGTCCGGACGCATGCTTGTGTCCGGACGCATGCTTGTGTCCGGACGCATGCTTGTGTCCGGACGCATGCTTGTGTCCGGACGCATGCTTGTGTCCGGACGCATGCTTGTGTCCGACGCATGCTTGTGTCCGGACGCATGCTTGTGTCCGGACGCATGCTTGTGTCCGGACGCATGCTTGTGTCCGGACGCATGCTTGTGTCCGGACGCATGCTTGTGTCCGGACGCATGCTTGTGTCCGGACGCATGCTTGTGTCCGGACGCATGCTTGTGTTCGGACGCATGCTTGTGTCCGGACGCATGCTTGTGTCCGGACGCATGCTTGTGTCCGGACGCATGCTTGTGTCCGGACGCATGCTTGTGTCCGGACGCATGCTTGTGTCCGGACGCATGCTTGTGTCCGGACGCATGCTTGTGTCCGGACGCATGCTTGTGTCCGGACGCATGCTTGTGTCCGGACGCATGCTTGTGTCCGGACGCATGCTTGTGTCCGGACGCATGCTTGTGTCCGGACGCATGCTTGTGTCCGGACGCATGCTTGTGTCCGGACGCATGCTTGTGTCCGGACGCATGCTTGTGTCCGGACGCATGCTTGTGTCCGGACGCATGCTTGTGTCCGGACGCATGCTTGTGTCCGGACGCATGCTTGTGTCCGGACGCATGCTTGTGTCCGGACGCATGCTTGTGTCCGGACGCATGCTTGTGTCCGGACGCATGCTTGTGTCCGGACGCATGCTTGTGTCCGGACGCATGCTTGTGTCCGGACGCATGCTTGTGTCCGGACGCATGCTTGTGTCCGGACGCATGCTTGTGTCCGGACGCATGCTTGTGTCCGGACGCATGCTTGTGTCCGGACGCATGCTTGTGTCCGGACGCATGCTTGTGTCCGGACGCATGCTTGTGTCCGGACGCATGCTTGTGTCCGGACGCATGCTTGTGTCCGGACGCATGCTTGTGTCCGGACGCATGCTTGTGTCCGGACGCATGCTTGTGTCCGGACGCATGCTTGTGTCCGGACGCATGCTTGTGTCCGGACGCATGCTTGTGTCCGGACGCATGCTTGTGTCCGGACGCATGCTTGTGTCCGGACGCATGCTTGTGTCCGGACGCATGCTTGTGTCCGGACGCATGCTTGTGTCCGGACGCATGCTTGTGTCCGGACGCATGCTTGTGTCCGGACGCATGCTTGTGTCCGGACGCATGCTTGTGTCCGGACGCATGCTTGTGTCCGGACGCATGCTTGTGTCCGGACGCATGCTTGTGTCCGGACGCATGCTTGTGTCCGGACGCATGCTTGTGTCCGGACGCATGCTTGTGTCCGGACGCATGCTTGTGTCCGGCGCATGCTTGTGTCCGGACGCATGCTTGTGTCCGGACGCATGCTTGTGTCCGGACGCATGCTTGTGTCCGGACGCATGCTTGTGTCCGGACGCATGCTTGAGTCCGGACGCATGCTTGTGTCCGGACGCATGCTTGTGTCCGGACGCATGCTTGTGTCCGGACGCATGCTTGTGTCCGGACGCATGCTTGTGTCCGGACGCATGCTTGTGTCCGGACGCATGCTTGTGTCCGGACGCATGCTTGTGTCCGGACGCATGCTTGTGTCCGGACGCATGCTTGTGTCCGGACGCATGCTTGTGTCCGGACGCATGCTTGTGTCCGGACGCATGCTTGTGTCCGGACGCATGCTTGTGTCCGGACGCATGCTTGTGTCCGGACGCATGCTTGTGTCCGGACGCATGCTTGTGTCCGGACGCATGCTTGTGTCCGGACGCATGCTTGTGTCCGGACGCATGCTTGTGTCCGGACGCATGCTTGTGTCCGGACGCATGCTTGTGTCCGGACGCATGCTTGTGTCCGGACGCATGCTTGTGTCCGGACGCATGCTTGTGTCCGGACGCATGCTTGTGTCCGGACGCATGCTTGTGTCCGGACGCATGCTTGTGTCCGGACGCATGCTTGTGTCCGGACGCATGCTTGTGTCCGGACGCATGCTTGTGTCCGGACGCATGCTTGTGTCCGGACGCATGCTTGTGTCCGGACGCATGCTTGTGTCCGGACGCATGCTTGTGTCCGGACGCATGCTTGTGTCCGGACGCATGCTTGTGTCCGGACGCATGCTTGTGTCCGGACGCATGCTTGTGTCCGGACGCATGCTTGTGTCCGGACGCATGCTTGTGTCCGGACGCATGCTTGTGTCCGGACGCATGCTTGTGTCCGGACGCATGCTTGTGTCCGGACGCATGCTTGTGTCCGGACGCATGCTTGTGTCCGGACGCATGCTTGTGTCCGGACGCATGCTTGTGTCCGGACGCATGCTTGTGTCCGGACGCATGCTTGTGTCCGGACGCATGCTTGTGTCCGGACGCATGCTTGTGTCCGGACGCATGCTTGTGTCCGGACGCATGCTTGTGTCCGGACGCATGCTTGTGTCCGGACGCATGCTTGTGTCCGGACGCATGCTTGTGTCCGGACGCATGCTTGTGTCCGGACGCATGCTTGTGTCCGGACGCATGCTTGTGTCCGGACGCATGCTTGTGTCCGGACGCATGCTTGTGTCCGGACGCATGCTTGTGTCCGGACGCATGCTTGTGTCCGGACGCATGCTTGTGTCCGGACGCATGCTTGTGTCCGGACGCATGCTTGTGTCCGGACGCATGCTTGTGTCCGGACGCATGCTTGTGTCCGGACGCATGCTTGTGTCCGGACGCATGCTTGTGTCCGGACGCATGCTTGTGTCCGGACGCATGCTTGTGTCCGGACGCATGCTTGTGTCCGGACGCATGCTTGTGTCCGGACGCATGCTTGTGTCCGGACGCATGCTTGTGTCCGGACGCATGCTTGTGTCCGGACGCATGCTTGTGTCCGGACGCATGCTTGTGTCCGGACGCATGCTTGTGTCCGGACGCATGCTTGTGTCCGGACGCATGCTTGTGTCCGGACGCATGCTTGTGTCCGGACGCATGCTTGTGTCCGGACGCATGCTTGTGTCCGGACGCATGCTTGTGTCCGGACGCATGCTTGTGTCCGGACGCATGCTTGTGTCCGGACGCATGCTTGTGTCCGGACGCATGCTTGTGTCCGGACGCATGCTTGTGTCCGGACGCATGCTTGTGTCCGGACGCATGCTTGTGTCCGGACGCATGCTTGTGTCCGGACGCATGCTTGTGTCCGGACGCATGCTTGTGTCCGGACGCATGCTTGTGTCCGGACGCATGCTTGTGTCCGGACGCATGCTTGTGTCCGGACGCATGCTTGTGTCCGGACGCATGCTTGTGTCCGGACGCATGCTTGTGTCCGGACGCATGCTTGTGTCCGGACGCATGCTTGTGTCCGGACGCATGCTTGTGTCCGGACGCATGCTTGTGTCCGGACGCATGCTTGTGTCCGGACGCATGCTTGTGTCCGGACGCATGCTTGTGTCCGGACGCATGCTTGTGTCCGGACGCATGCTTGTGTCCGGACGCATGCTTGTGTCCGGACGCATGCTTGTGTCCGGACGCATGCTTGTGTCCGGACGCATGCTTGTGTCCGGACGCATGCTTGTGTCCGGACGCATGCTTGTGTCCGGACGCATGCTTGTGTCCGGACGCATGCTTGTGTCCGGACGCATGCTTGTGTCCGGACGCATGCTTGTGTCCGGACGCATGCTTGTGTCCGGACGCATGCTTGTGTCCGGACGCATGCTTGTGTCCGGACGCATGCTTGTGTCCGGACGCATGCTTGTGTCCGGACGCATGCTTGTGTCCGGACGCATGCTTGTGTCCGGACGCATGCTTGTGTCCGGACGCATGCTTGTGTCCGGACGCATGCTTGTGTCCGGACGCATGCTTGTGTCCGGACGCATGCTTGTGTCCGGACGCATGCTTGTGTCCGGACGCATGCTTGTGTCCGGACGCATGCTTGTGTCCGGACGCATGCTTGTGTCCGGACGCATGCTTGTGTCCGGACGCATGCTTGTGTCCGGACGCATGCTTGTGTCCGGACGCATGCTTGTGTCCGGACGCATGCTTGTGTCCGGACGCATGCTTGTGTCCGGACGCATGCTTGTGTCCGGACGCATGCTTGTGTCCGGACGCATGCTTGTGTCCGGACGCATGCTTGTGTCCGGACGCATGCTTGTGTCCGGACGCATGCTTGTGTCCGGACGCATGCTTGTGTCCGGACGCATGCTTGTGTCCGGACGCATGCTTGTGTCCGGACGCATGCTTGTGTCCGGACGCATGCTTGTGTCCGGACGCATGCTTGTGTCCGGACGCATGCTTGTGTCCGGACGCATGCTTGTGTCCGGACGCATGCTTGTGTCCGGACGCATGCTTGTGTCCGGACGCATGCTTGTGTCCGGACGCATGCTTGTGTCCGGACGCATGCTTGTGTCCGGACGCATGCTTGTGTCCGGACGCATGCTTGTGTCCGGACGCATGCTTGTGTCCGGACGCATGCTTGTGTCCGGACGCATGCTTGTGTCCGGACGCATGCTTGTGTCCGGACGCATGCTTGTGTCCGGACGCATGCTTGTGTCCGGACGCATGCTTGTGTCCGGACGCATGCTTGTGTCCGGACGCATGCTTGTGTCCGGACGCATGCTTGTGTCCGGACGCATGCTTGTGTCCGGACGCATGCTTGTGTCCGGACGCATGCTTGTGTCCGGACGCATGCTTGTGTCCGGACGCATGCTTGTGTCCGGACGCATGCTTGTGTCCGGACGCATGCTTGTGTCCGGACGCATGCTTGTGTCCGGACGCATGCTTGTGTCCGGACGCATGCTTGTGTCCGGACGCATGCTTGTGTCCGGACGCATGCTTGTGTCCGGACGCATGCTTGTGTCCGGACGCATGCTTGTGTCCGGACGCATGCTTGTGTCCGGACGCATGCTTGTGTCCGGACGCATGCTTGTGTCCGGACGCATGCTTGTGTCCGGACGCATGCTTGTGTCCGGACGCATGCTTGTGTCCGGACGCATGCTTGTGTCCGGACGCATGCTTGTGTCCGGACGCATGCTTGTGTCCGGACGCATGCTTGTGTCCGGACGCATGCTTGTGTCCGGACGCATGCTTGTGTCCGGACGCATGCTTGTGTCCGGACGCATGCTTGTGTCCGGACGCATGCTTGTGTCCGGACGCATGCTTGTGTCCGGACGCATGCTTGTGTCCGGACGCATGCTTGTGTCCGGACGCATGCTTGTGTCCGGACGCATGCTTGTGTCCGGACGCATGCTTGTGTCCGGACGCATGCTTGTGTCCGGACGCATGCTTGTGTCCGGACGCATGCTTGTGTCCGGACGCATGCTTGTGTCCGGACGCATGCTTGTGTCCGGACGCATGCTTGTGTCCGGACGCATGCTTGTGTCCGGACGCATGCTTGTGTCCGGACGCATGCTTGTGTCCGGACGCATGCTTGTGTCCGGACGCATGCTTGTGTCCGGACGCATGCTTGTGTCCGGACGCATGCTTGTGTCCGGACGCATGCTTGTGTCCGGACGCATGCTTGTGTCCGGACGCATGCTTGTGTCCGGACGCATGCTTGTGTCCGGACGCATGCTTGTGTCCGGACGCATGCTTGTGTCCGGACGCATGCTTGTGTCCGGACGCATGCTTGTGTCCGGACGCATGCTTGTGTCCGGACGCATGCTTGTGTCCGGACGCATGCTTGTGTCCGGACGCATGCTTGTGTCCGGACGCATGCTTGTGTCCGGACGCATGCTTGTGTCCGGACGCATGCTTGTGTCCGGACGCATGCTTGTGTCCGGACGCATGCTTGTGTCCGGACGCATGCTTGTGTCCGGACGCATGCTTGTGTCCGGACGCATGCTTGTGTCCGGACGCATGCTTGTGTCCGGACGCATGCTTGTGTCCGGACGCATGCTTGTGTCCGGACGCATGCTTGTGTCCGGACGCATGCTTGTGTCCGGACGCATGCTTGTGTCCGGACGCATGCTTGTGTCCGGACGCATGCTTGTGTCCGGACGCATGCTTGTGTCCGGACGCATGCTTGTGTCCGGACGCATGCTTGTGTCCGGACGCATGCTTGTGTCCGGACGCATGCTTGTGTCCGGACGCATGCTTGTGTCCGGACGCATGCTTGTGTCCGGACGCATGCTTGTGTCCGGACGCATGCTTGTGTCCGGACGCATGCTTGTGTCCGGACGCATGCTTGTGTCCGGACGCATGCTTGTGTCCGGACGCATGCTTGTGTCCGGACGCATGCTTGTGTCCGGACGCATGCTTGTGTCCGGACGCATGCTTGTGTCCGGACGCATGCTTGTGTCCGGACGCATGCTTGTGTCCGGACGCATGCTTGTGTCCGGACGCATGCTTGTGTCCGGACGCATGCTTGTGTCCGGACGCATGCTTGTGTCCGGACGCATGCTTGTGTCCGGACGCATGCTTGTGTCCGGACGCATGCTTGTGTCCGGACGCATGCTTGTGTCCGGACGCATGCTTGTGTCCGGACGCATGCTTGTGTCCGGACGCATGCTTGTGTCCGGACGCATGCTTGTGTCCGGACGCATGCTTGTGTCCGGACGCATGCTTGTGTCCGGACGCATGCTTGTGTCCGGACGCATGCTTGTGTCCGGACGCATGCTTGTGTCCGGACGCATGCTTGTGTCCGGACGCATGCTTGTGTCCGGACGCATGCTTGTGTCCGGACGCATGCTTGTGTCCGGACGCATGCTTGTGTCCGGACGCATGCTTGTGTCCGGACGCATGCTTGTGTCCGGACGCATGCTTGTGTCCGGACGCATGCTTGTGTCCGGACGCATGCTTGTGTCCGGACGCATGCTTGTGTCCGGACGCATGCTTGTGTCCGGACGCATGCTTGTGTCCGGACGCATGCTTGTGTCCGGACGCATGCTTGTGTCCGGACGCATGCTTGTGTCCGGACGCATGCTTGTGTCCGGACGCATGCTTGTGTCCGGACGCATGCTTGTGTCCGGACGCATGCTTGTGTCCGGACGCATGCTTGTGTCCGGACGCATGCTTGTGTCCGGACGCATGCTTGTGTCCGGACGCATGCTTGTGTCCGGACGCATGCTTGTGTCCGGACGCATGCTTGTGTCCGGACGCATGCTTGTGTCCGGACGCATGCTTGTGTCCGGACGCATGCTTGTGTCCGGACGCATGCTTGTGTCCGGACGCATGCTTGTGTCCGGACGCATGCTTGTGTCCGGACGCATGCTTGTGTCCGGACGCATGCTTGTGTCCGGACGCATGCTTGTGTCCGGACGCATGCTTGTGTCCGGACGCATGCTTGTGTCCGGACGCATGCTTGTGTCCGGACGCATGCTTGTGTCCGGACGCATGCTTGTGTCCGGACGCATGCTTGTGTCCGGACGCATGCTTGTGTCCGGACGCATGCTTGTGTCCGGACGCATGCTTGTGTCCGGACGCATGCTTGTGTCCGGACGCATGCTTGTGTCCGGACGCATGCTTGTGTCCGGACGCATGCTTGTGTCCGGACGCATGCTTGTGTCCGGACGCATGCTTGTGTCCGGACGCATGCTTGTGTCCGGACGCATGCTTGTGTCCGGACGCATGCTTGTGTCCGGACGCATGCTTGTGTCCGGACGCATGCTTGTGTCCGGACGCATGCTTGTGTCCGGACGCATGCTTGTGTCCGGACGCATGCTTGTGTCCGGACGCATGCTTGTGTCCGGACGCATGCTTGTGTCCGGACGCATGCTTGTGTCCGGACGCATGCTTGTGTCCGGACGCATGCTTGTGTCCGGACGCATGCTTGTGTCCGGACGCATGCTTGTGTCCGGACGCATGCTTGTGTCCGGACGCATGCTTGTGTCCGGACGCATGCTTGTGTCCGGACGCATGCTTGTGTCCGGACGCATGCTTGTGTCCGGACGCATGCTTGTGTCCGGACGCATGCTTGTGTCCGGACGCATGCTTGTGTCCGGACGCATGCTTGTGTCCGGACGCATGCTTGTGTCCGGACGCATGCTTGTGTCCGGACGCATGCTTGTGTCCGGACGCATGCTTGTGTCCGGACGCATGCTTGTGTCCGGACGCATGCTTGTGTCCGGACGCATGCTTGTGTCCGGACGCATGCTTGTGTCCGGACGCATGCTTGTGTCCGGACGCATGCTTGTGTCCGGACGCATGCTTGTGTCCGGACGCATGCTTGTGTCCGGACGCATGCTTGTGTCCGGACGCATGCTTGTGTCCGGACGCATGCTTGTGTCCGGACGCATGCTTGTGTCCGGACGCATGCTTGTGTCCGGACGCATGCTTGTGTCCGGACGCATGCTTGTGTCCGGACGCATGCTTGTGTCCGGACGCATGCTTGTGTCCGGACGCATGCTTGTGTCCGGACGCATGCTTGTGTCCGGACGCATGCTTGTGTCCGGACGCATGCTTGTGTCCGGACGCATGCTTGTGTCCGGACGCATGCTTGTGTCCGGACGCATGCTTGTGTCCGGACGCATGCTTGTGTCCGGACGCATGCTTGTGTCCGGACGCATGCTTGTGTCCGGACGCATGCTTGTGTCCGGACGCATGCTTGTGTCCGGACGCATGCTTGTGTCCGGACGCATGCTTGTGTCCGGACGCATGCTTGTGTCCGGACGCATGCTTGTGTCCGGACGCATGCTTGTGTCCGGACGCATGCTTGTGTCCGGACGCATGCTTGTGTCCGGACGCATGCTTGTGTCCGGACGCATGCTTGTGTCCGGACGCATGCTTGTGTCCGGACGCATGCTTGTGTCCGGACGCATGCTTGTGTCCGGACGCATGCTTGTGTCCGGACGCATGCTTGTGTCCGGACGCATGCTTGTGTCCGGACGCATGCTTGTGTCCGGACGCATGCTTGTGTCCGGACGCATGCTTGTGTCCGGACGCATGCTTGTGTCCGGACGCATGCTTGTGTCCGGACGCATGCTTGTGTCCGGACGCATGCTTGTGTCCGGACGCATGCTTGTGTCCGGACGCATGCTTGTGTCCGGACGCATGCTTGTGTCCGGACGCATGCTTGTGTCCGGACGCATGCTTGTGTCCGGACGCATGCTTGTGTCCGGACGCATGCTTGTGTCCGGACGCATGCTTGTGTCCGGACGCATGCTTGTGTCCGGACGCATGCTTGTGTCCGGACGCATGCTTGTGTCCGGACGCATGCTTGTGTCCGGACGCATGCTTGTGTCCGGACGCATGCTTGTGTCCGGACGCATGCTTGTGTCCGGACGCATGCTTGTGTCCGGACGCATGCTTGTGTCCGGACGCATGCTTGTGTCCGGACGCATGCTTGTGTCCGGACGCATGCTTGTGTCCGGACGCATGCTTGTGTCCGGACGCATGCTTGTGTCCGGACGCATGCTTGTGTCCGGACGCATGCTTGTGTCCGGACGCATGCTTGTGTCCGGACGCATGCTTGTGTCCGGACGCATGCTTGTGTCCGGACGCATGCTTGTGTCCGGACGCATGCTTGTGTCCGGACGCATGCTTGTGTCCGGACGCATGCTTGTGTCCGGACGCATGCTTGTGTCCGGACGCATGCTTGTGTCCGGACGCATGCTTGTGTCCGGACGCATGCTTGTGTCCGGACGCATGCTTGTGTCCGGACGCATGCTTGTGTCCGGACGCATGCTTGTGTCCGGACGCATGCTTGTGTCCGGACGCATGCTTGTGTCCGGACGCATGCTTGTGTCCGGACGCATGCTTGTGTCCGGACGCATGCTTGTGTCCGGACGCATGCTTGTGTCCGGACGCATGCTTGTGTCCGGACGCATGCTTGTGTCCGGACGCATGCTTGTGTCCGGACGCATGCTTGTGTCCGGACGCATGCTTGTGTCCGGACGCATGCTTGTGTCCGGACGCATGCTTGTGTCCGGACGCATGCTTGTGTCCGGACGCATGCTTGTGTCCGGACGCATGCTTGTGTCCGGACGCATGCTTGTGTCCGGACGCATGCTTGTGTCCGGACGCATGCTTGTGTCCGGACGCATGCTTGTGTCCGGACGCATGCTTGTGTCCGGACGCATGCTTGTGTCCGGACGCATGCTTGTGTCCGGACGCATGCTTGTGTCCGGACGCATGCTTGTGTCCGGACGCATGCTTGTGTCCGGACGCATGCTTGTGTCCGGACGCATGCTTGTGTCCGGACGCATGCTTGTGTCCGGACGCATGCTTGTGTCCGGACGCATGCTTGTGTCCGGACGCATGCTTGTGTCCGGACGCATGCTTGTGTCCGGACGCATGCTTGTGTCCGGACGCATGCTTGTGTCCGGACGCATGCTTGTGTCCGGACGCATGCTTGTGTCCGGACGCATGCTTGTGTCCGGACGCATGCTTGTGTCCGGACGCATGCTTGTGTCCGGACGCATGCTTGTGTCCGGACGCATGCTTGTGTCCGGACGCATGCTTGTGTCCGGACGCATGCTTGTGTCCGGACGCATGCTTGTGTCCGGACGCATGCTTGTGTCCGGACGCATGCTTGTGTCCGGACGCATGCTTGTGTCCGGACGCATGCTTGTGTCCGGACGCATGCTTGTGTCCGGACGCATGCTTGTGTCCGGACGCATGCTTGTGTCCGGACGCATGCTTGTGTCCGGACGCATGCTTGTGTCCGGACGCATGCTTGTGTCCGGACGCATGCTTGTGTCCGGACGCATGCTTGTGTCCGGACGCATGCTTGTGTCCGGACGCATGCTTGTGTCCGGACGCATGCTTGTGTCCGGACGCATGCTTGTGTCCGGACGCATGCTTGTGTCCGGACGCATGCTTGTGTCCGGACGCATGCTTGTGTCCGGACGCATGCTTGTGTCCGGACGCATGCTTGTGTCCGGACGCATGCTTGTGTCCGGACGCATGCTTGTGTCCGGACGCATGCTTGTGTCCGGACGCATGCTTGTGTCCGGACGCATGCTTGTGTCCGGACGCATGCTTGTGTCCGGACGCATGCTTGTGTCCGGACGCATGCTTGTGTCCGGACGCATGCTTGTGTCCGGACGCATGCTTGTGTCCGGACGCATGCTTGTGTCCGGACGCATGCTTGTGTCCGGACGCATGCTTGTGTCCGGACGCATGCTTGTGTCCGGACGCATGCTTGTGTCCGGACGCATGCTTGTGTCCGGACGCATGCTTGTGTCCGGACGCATGCTTGTGTCCGGACGCATGCTTGTGTCCGGACGCATGCTTGTGTCCGGACGCATGCTTGTGTCCGGACGCATGCTTGTGTCCGGACGCATGCTTGTGTCCGGACGCATGCTTGTGTCCGGACGCATGCTTGTGTCCGGACGCATGCTTGTGTCCGGACGCATGCTTGTGTCCGGACGCATGCTTGTGTCCGGACGCATGCTTGTGTCCGGACGCATGCTTGTGTCCGGACGCATGCTTGTGTCCGGACGCATGCTTGTGTCCGGACGCATGCTTGTGTCCGGACGCATGCTTGTGTCCGGACGCATGCTTGTGTCCGGACGCATGCTTGTGTCCGGACGCATGCTTGTGTCCGGACGCATGCTTGTGTCCGGACGCATGCTTGTGTCCGGACGCATGCTTGTGTCCGGACGCATGCTTGTGTCCGGACGCATGCTTGTGTCCGGACGCATGCTTGTGTCCGGACGCATGCTTGTGTCCGGACGCATGCTTGTGTCCGGACGCATGCTTGTGTCCGGACGCATGCTTGTGTCCGGACGCATGCTTGTGTCCGGACGCATGCTTGTGTCCGGACGCATGCTTGTGTCCGGACGCATGCTTGTGTCCGGACGCATGCTTGTGTCCGGACGCATGCTTGTGTCCGGACGCATGCTTGTGTCCGGACGCATGCTTGTGTCCGGACGCATGCTTGTGTCCGGACGCATGCTTGTGTCCGGACGCATGCTTGTGTCCGGACGCATGCTTGTGTCCGGACGCATGCTTGTGTCCGGACGCATGCTTGTGTCCGGACGCATGCTTGTGTCCGGACGCATGCTTGTGTCCGGACGCATGCTTGTGTCCGGACGCATGCTTGTGTCCGGACGCATGCTTGTGTCCGGACGCATGCTTGTGTCCGGACGCATGCTTGTGTCCGGACGCATGCTTGTGTCCGGACGCATGCTTGTGTCCGGACGCATGCTTGTGTCCGGACGCATGCTTGTGTCCGGACGCATGCTTGTGTCCGGACGCATGCTTGTGTCCGGACGCATGCTTGTGTCCGGACGCATGCTTGTGTCCGGACGCATGCTTGTGTCCGGACGCATGCTTGTGTCCGGACGCATGCTTGTGTCCGGACGCATGCTTGTGTCCGGACGCATGCTTGTGTCCGGACGCATGCTTGTGTCCGGACGCATGCTTGTGTCCGGACGCATGCTTGTGTCCGGACGCATGCTTGTGTCCGGACGCATGCTTGTGTCCGGACGCATGCTTGTGTCCGGACGCATGCTTGTGTCCGGACGCATGCTTGTGTCCGGACGCATGCTTGTGTCCGGACGCATGCTTGTGTCCGGACGCATGCTTGTGTCCGGACGCATGCTTGTGTCCGGACGCATGCTTGTGTCCGGACGCATGCTTGTGTCCGGACGCATGCTTGTGTCCGGACGCATGCTTGTGTCCGGACGCATGCTTGTGTCCGGACGCATGCTTGTGTCCGGACGCATGCTTGTGTCCGGACGCATGCTTGTGTCCGGACGCATGCTTGTGTCCGGACGCATGCTTGTGTCCGGACGCATGCTTGTGTCCGGACGCATGCTTGTGTCCGGACGCATGCTTGTGTCCGGACGCATGCTTGTGTCCGGACGCATGCTTGTGTCCGGACGCATGCTTGTGTCCGGAGCTTGTGTCCGGACGCATGCTTGTGTCCGGACGCATGCTTGTGTCCGGACGCATGCTTGTGTCCGGACGCATGCTTGTGTCCGGACGCATGCTTGTGTCCGGACGCATGCTTGTGTCCGGACGCATGCTTGTGTCCGGACGCATGCTTGTGTCCGGACGCATGCTTGTGTCCGGACGCATGCTTGTGTCCGGACGCATGCTTGTGTCCGGACGCATGCTTGTGTCCGGACGCATGCTTGTGTCCGGACGCATGCTTGTGTCCGGACGCATGCTTGTGTCCGGACGCATGCTTGTGTCCGGACGCATGCTTGTGTCCGGACGCATGCTTGTGTCCGGACGCATGCTTGTGTCCGGACGCATGCTTGTGTCCGGACGCGCATGCTTGTGTCCGGACGCATGCTTGTGTCCGGACGCATGCTTGTGTCCGGACGCATGCTTGTGTCCGGACGCATGCTTGTGTCCGGACGCATGCTTGTGTCCGGACGCATGCTTGTGTCCGGACGCATGCTTGTGTCCGGACGCATGCTTGTGTCCGGACGCATGCTTGTGTCCGGACGCATGCTTGTGTCCGGACGCATGCTTGTGTCCGGACGCATGCTTGTGTCCGGACGCATGCTTGTGTCCGGACGCATGCTTGTGTCCGGACGCATGCTTGTGTCCGGACGCATGCTTGTGTCCGGACGCATGCTTGTGTCCGGACGCATGCTTGTGTCCGGACGCATGCTTGTGTCCGGACGCATGCTTGTGTCCGGACGCATGCTTGTGTCCGGACGCATGCTTGTGTCCGGACGCATGCTTGTGTCCGGACGCATGCTTGTGTCCGGACGCATGCTTGTGTCCGGACGCATGCTTGTGTCCGGACGCATGCTTGTGTCCGGACGCATGCTTGTGTCCGGACGCATGCTTGTGTCCGGACGCATGCTTGTGTCCGGACGCATGCTTGTGTCCGGACGCATGCTTGTGTCCGGACGCATGCTTGTGTCCGGACGCATGCTTGTGTCCGGACGCATGCTTGTGTCCGGACGCATGCTTGTGTCCGGACGCATGCTTGTGTCCGGACGCATGCTTGTGTCCGGACGCATGCTTGTGTCCGGACGCATGCTTGTGTCCGGACGCATGCTTGTGTCCGGACGCATGCTTGTGTCCGGACGCATGCTTGTGTCCGGACGCATGCTTGTGTCCGGACGCATGCTTGTGTCCGGACGCATGCTTGTGTCCGGACGCATGCTTGTGTCCGGACGCATGCTTGTGTCCGGACGCATGCTTGTGTCCGGACGCATGCTTGTGTCCGGACGCATGCTTGTGTCCGGACGCATGCTTGTGTCCGGACGCATGCTTGTGTCCGGACGCATGCTTGTGTCCGGACGCATGCTTGTGTCCGGACGCATGCTTGTGTCCGGACGCATGCTTGTGTCCGGACGCATGCTTGTGTCCGGACGCATGCTTGTGTCCGGACGCATGCTTGTGTCCGGACGCATGCTTGTGTCCGGACGCATGCTTGTGTCCGGACGCATGCTTGTGTCCGGACGCATGCTTGTGTCCGGACGCATGCTTGTGTCCGGACGCATGCTTGTGTCCGGACGCATGCTTGTGTCCGGACGCATGCTTGTGTCCGGACGCATGCTTGTGTCCGGACGCATGCTTGTGTCCGGACGCATGCTTGTGTCCGGACGCATGCTTGTGTCCGGACGCATGCTTGTGTCCGGACGCATGCTTGTGTCCGGACGCATGCTTGTGTCCGGACGCATGCTTGTGTCCGGACGCATGCTTGTGTCCGGACGCATGCTTGTGTCCGGACGCATGCTTGTGTCCGGACGCATGCTTGTGTCCGGACGCATGCTTGTGTCCGGACGCATGCTTGTGTCCGGACGCATGCTTGTGTCCGGACGCATGCTTGTGTCCGGACGCATGCTTGTGTCCGGACGCATGCTTGTGTCCGGACGCATGCTTGTGTCCGGACGCATGCTTGTGTCCGGACGCATGCTTGTGTCCGGACGCATGCTTGTGTCCGGACGCATGCTTGTGTCCGGACGCATGCTTGTGTCCGGACGCATGCTTGTGTCCGGACGCATGCTTGTGTCCGGACGCATGCTTGTGTCCGGACGCATGCTTGTGTCCGGACGCATGCTTGTGTCCGGACGCATGCTTGTGTCCGGACGCATGCTTGTGTCCGGACGCATGCTTGTGTCCGGACGCATGCTTGTGTCCGGACGCATGCTTGTGTCCGGACGCATGCTTGTGTCCGGACGCATGCTTGTGTCCGGACGCATGCTTGTGTCCGGACGCATGCTTGTGTCCGGACGCATGCTTGTGTCCGGACGCATGCTTGTGTCCGGACGCATGCTTGTGTCCGGACGCATGCTTGTGTCCGGACGCATGCTTGTGTCCGGACGCATGCTTGTGTCCGGACGCATGCTTGTGTCCGGACGCATGCTTGTGTCCGGACGCATGCTTGTGTCCGGACGCATGCTTGTGTCCGGACGCATGCTTGTGTCCGGACGCATGCTTGTGTCCGGACGCATGCTTGTGTCCGGACGCATGCTTGTGTCCGGACGCATGCTTGTGTCCGGACGCATGCTTGTGTCCGGACGCATGCTTGTGTCCGGACGCATGCTTGTGTCCGGACGCATGCTTGTGTCCGGACGCATGCTTGTGTCCGGACGCATGCTTGTGTCCGGACGCATGCTTGTGTCCGGACGCATGCTTGTGTCCGGACGCATGCTTGTGTCCGGACGCATGCTTGTGTCCGGACGCATGCTTGTGTCCGGACGCATGCTTGTGTCCGGACGCATGCTTGTGTCCGGACGCATGCTTGTGTCCGGACGCATGCTTGTGTCCGGACGCATGCTTGTGTCCGGACGCATGCTTGTGTCCGGACGCATGCTTGTGTCCGGACGCATGCTTGTGTCCGGACGCATGCTTGTGTCCGGACGCATGCTTGTGTCCGGACGCATGCTTGTGTCCGGACGCATGCTTGTGTCCGGACGCATGCTTGTGTCCGGACGCATGCTTGTGTCCGGACGCATGCTTGTGTCCGGACGCATGCTTGTGTCCGGACGCATGCTTGTGTCCGGACGCATGCTTGTGTCCGGACGCATGCTTGTGTCCGGACGCATGCTTGTGTCCGGACGCATGCTTGTGTCCGGACGCATGCTTGTGTCCGGACGCATGCTTGTGTCCGGACGCATGCTTGTGTCCGGACGCATGCTTGTGTCCGGACGCATGCTTGTGTCCGGACGCATGCTTGTGTCCGGACGCATGCTTGTGTCCGGACGCATGCTTGTGTCCGGACGCATGCTTGTGTCCGGACGCATGCTTGTGTCCGGACGCATGCTTGTGTCCGGACGCATGCTTGTGTCCGGACGCATGCTTGTGTCCGGACGCATGCTTGTGTCCGGACGCATGCTTGTGTCCGGACGCATGCTTGTGTCCGGACGCATGCTTGTGTCCGGACGCATGCTTGTGTCCGGACGCATGCTTGTGTCCGGACGCATGCTTGTGTCCGGACGCATGCTTGTGTCCGGACGCATGCTTGTGTCCGGACGCATGCTTGTGTCCGGACGCATGCTTGTGTCCGGACGCATGCTTGTGTCCGGACGCATGCTTGTGTCCGGACGCATGCTTGTGTCCGGACGCATGCTTGTGTCCGGACGCATGCTTGTGTCCGGACGCATGCTTGTGTCCGGACGCATGCTTGTGTCCGGACGCATGCTTGTGTCCGGACGCATGCTTGTGTCCGGACGCATGCTTGTGTCCGGACGCATGCTTGTGTCCGGACGCATGCTTGTGTCCGGACGCATGCTTGTGTCCGGACGCATGCTTGTGTCCGGACGCATGCTTGTGTCCGGACGCATGCTTGTGTCCGGACGCATGCTTGTGTCCGGACGCATGCTTGTGTCCGGACGCATGCTTGTGTCCGGACGCATGCTTGTGTCCGGACGCATGCTTGTGTCCGGACGCATGCTTGTGTCCGGACGCATGCTTGTGTCCGGACGCATGCTTGTGTCCGGACGCATGCTTGTGTCCGGACGCATGCTTGTGTCCGGACGCATGCTTGTGTCCGGACGCATGCTTGTGTCCGGACGCATGCTTGTGTCCGGACGCATGCTTGTGTCCGGACGCATGCTTGTGTCCGGACGCATGCTTGTGTCCGGACGCATGCTTGTGTCCGGACGCATGCTTGTGTCCGGACGCATGCTTGTGTCCGGACGCATGCTTGTGTCCGGACGCATGCTTGTGTCCGGACGCATGCTTGTGTCCGGACGCATGCTTGTGTCCGGACGCATGCTTGTGTCCGGACGCATGCTTGTGTCCGGACGCATGCTTGTGTCCGGACGCATGCTTGTGTCCGGACGCATGCTTGTGTCCGGACGCATGCTTGTGTCCGGACGCATGCTTGTGTCCGGACGCATGCTTGTGTCCGGACGCATGCTTGTGTCCGGACGCATGCTTGTGTCCGGACGCATGCTTGTGTCCGGACGCATGCTTGTGTCCGGACGCATGCTTGTGTCCGGACGCATGCTTGTGTCCGGACGCATGCTTGTGTCCGGACGCATGCTTGTGTCCGGACGCATGCTTGTGTCCGGACGCATGCTTGTGTCCGGACGCATGCTTGTGTCCGGACGCATGCTTGTGTCCGGACGCATGCTTGTGTCCGGACGCATGCTTGTGTCCGGACGCATGCTTGTGTCCGGACGCATGCTTGTGTCCGGACGCATGCTTGTGTCCGGACGCATGCTTGTGTCCGGACGCATGCTTGTGTCCGGACGCATGCTTGTGTCCGGACGCATGCTTGTGTCCGGACGCATGCTTGTGTCCGGACGCATGCTTGTGTCCGGACGCATGCTTGTGTCCGGACGCATGCTTGTGTCCGGACGCATGCTTGTGTCCGGACGCATGCTTGTGTCCGGACGCATGCTTGTGTCCGGACGCATGCTTGTGTCCGGACGCATGCTTGTGTCCGGACGCATGCTTGTGTCCGGACGCATGCTTGTGTCCGGACGCATGCTTGTGTCCGGACGCATGCTTGTGTCCGGACGCATGCTTGTGTCCGGACGCATGCTTGTGTCCGGACGCATGCTTGTGTCCGGACGCATGCTTGTGTCCGGACGCATGCTTGTGTCCGGACGCATGCTTGTGTCCGGACGCATGCTTGTGTCCGGACGCATGCTTGTGTCCGGACGCATGCTTGTGTCCGGACGCATGCTTGTGTCCGGACGCATGCTTGTGTCCGGACGCATGCTTGTGTCCGGACGCATGCTTGTGTCCGGACGCATGCTTGTGTCCGGACGCATGCTTGTGTCCGGACGCATGCTTGTGTCCGGACGCATGCTTGTGTCCGGACGCATGCTTGTGTCCGGACGCATGCTTGTGTCCGGACGCATGCTTGTGTCCGGACGCATGCTTGTGTCCGGACGCATGCTTGTGTCCGGACGCATGCTTGTGTCCGGACGCATGCTTGTGTCCGGACGCATGCTTGTGTCCGGACGCATGCTTGTGTCCGGACGCATGCTTGTGTCCGGACGCATGCTTGTGTCCGGACGCATGCTTGTGTCCGGACGCATGCTTGTGTCCGGACGCATGCTTGTGTCCGGACGCATGCTTGTGTCCGGACGCATGCTTGTGTCCGGACGCATGCTTGTGTCCGGACGCATGCTTGTGTCCGGACGCATGCTTGTGTCCGGACGCATGCTTGTGTCCGGACGCATGCTTGTGTCCGGACGCATGCTTGTGTCCGGACGCATGCTTGTGTCCGGACGCATGCTTGTGTCCGGACGCATGCTTGTGTCCGGACGCATGCTTGTGTCCGGACGCATGCTTGTGTCCGGACGCATGCTTGTGTCCGGACGCATGCTTGTGTCCGGACGCATGCTTGTGTCCGGACGCATGCTTGTGTCCGGACGCATGCTTGTGTCCGGACGCATGCTTGTGTCCGGACGCATGCTTGTGTCCGGACGCATGCTTGTGTCCGGACGCATGCTTGTGTCCGGACGCATGCTTGTGTCCGGACGCATGCTTGTGTCCGGACGCATGCTTGTGTCCGGACGCATGCTTGTGTCCGGACGCATGCTTGTGTCCGGACGCATGCTTGTGTCCGGACGCATGCTTGTGTCCGGACGCATGCTTGTGTCCGGACGCATGCTTGTGTCCGGACGCATGCTTGTGTCCGGACGCATGCTTGTGTCCGGACGCATGCTTGTGTCCGGACGCATGCTTGTGTCCGGACGCATGCTTGTGTCCGGACGCATGCTTGTGTCCGGACGCATGCTTGTGTCCGGACGCATGCTTGTGTCCGGACGCATGCTTGTGTCCGGACGCATGCTTGTGTCCGGACGCATGCTTGTGTCCGGACGCATGCTTGTGTCCGGACGCATGCTTGTGTCCGGACGCATGCTTGTGTCCGGACGCATGCTTGTGTCCGGACGCATGCTTGTGTCCGGACGCATGCTTGTGTCCGGACGCATGCTTGTGTCCGGACGCATGCTTGTGTCCGGACGCATGCTTGTGTCCGGACGCATGCTTGTGTCCGGACGCATGCTTGTGTCCGGACGCATGCTTGTGTCCGGACGCATGCTTGTGTCCGGACGCATGCTTGTGTCCGGACGCATGCTTGTGTCCGGACGCATGCTTGTGTCCGGACGCATGCTTGTGTCCGGACGCATGCTTGTGTCCGGACGCATGCTTGTGTCCGGACGCATGCTTGTGTCCGGACGCATGCTTGTGTCCGGACGCATGCTTGTGTCCGGACGCATGCTTGTGTCCGGACGCATGCTTGTGTCCGGACGCATGCTTGTGTCCGGACGCATGCTTGTGTCCGGACGCATGCTTGTGTCCGGACGCATGCTTGTGTCCGGACGCATGCTTGTGTCCGGACGCATGCTTGTGTCCGGACGCATGCTTGTGTCCGGACGCATGCTTGTGTCCGGACGCATGCTTGTGTCCGGACGCATGCTTGTGTCCGGACGCATGCTTGTGTCCGGACGCATGCTTGTGTCCGGACGCATGCTTGTGTCCGGACGCATGCTTGTGTCCGGACGCATGCTTGTGTCCGGACGCATGCTTGTGTCCGGACGCATGCTTGTGTCCGGACGCATGCTTGTGTCCGGACGCATGCTTGTGTCCGGACGCATGCTTGTGTCCGGACGCATGCTTGTGTCCGGACGCATGCTTGTGTCCGGACGCATGCTTGTGTCCGGACGCATGCTTGTGTCCGGACGCATGCTTGTGTCCGGACGCATGCTTGTGTCCGGACGCATGCTTGTGTCCGGACGCATGCTTGTGTCCGGACGCATGCTTGTGTCCGGACGCATGCTTGTGTCCGGACGCATGCTTGTGTCCGGACGCATGCTTGTGTCCGGACGCATGCTTGTGTCCGGACGCATGCTTGTGTCCGGACGCATGCTTGTGTCCGGACGCATGCTTGTGTCCGGACGCATGCTTGTGTCCGGACGCATGCTTGTGTCCGGACGCATGCTTGTGTCCGGACGCATGCTTGTGTCCGGACGCATGCTTGTGTCCGGACGCATGCTTGTGTCCGGACGCATGCTTGTGTCCGGACGCATGCTTGTGTCCGGACGCATGCTTGTGTCCGGACGCATGCTTGTGTCCGGACGCATGCTTGTGTCCGGACGCATGCTTGTGTCCGGACGCATGCTTGTGTCCGGACGCATGCTTGTGTCCGGACGCATGCTTGTGTCCGGACGCATGCTTGTGTCCGGACGCATGCTTGTGTCCGGACGCATGCTTGTGTCCGGACGCATGCTTGTGTCCGGACGCATGCTTGTGTCCGGACGCATGCTTGTGTCCGGACGCATGCTTGTGTCCGGACGCATGCTTGTGTCCGGACGCATGCTTGTGTCCGGACGCATGCTTGTGTCCGGACGCATGCTTGTGTCCGGACGCATGCTTGTGTCCGGACGCATGCTTGTGTCCGGACGCATGCTTGTGTCCGGACGCATGCTTGTGTCCGGACGCATGCTTGTGTCCGGACGCATGCTTGTGTCCGGACGCATGCTTGTGTCCGGACGCATGCTTGTGTCCGGACGCATGCTTGTGTCCGGACGCATGCTTGTGTCCGGACGCATGCTTGTGTCCGGACGCATGCTTGTGTCCGGACGCATGCTTGTGTCCGGACGCATGCTTGTGTCCGGACGCATGCTTGTGTCCGGACGCATGCTTGTGTCCGGACGCATGCTTGTGTCCGGACGCATGCTTGTGTCCGGACGCATGCTTGTGTCCGGACGCATGCTTGTGTCCGGACGCATGCTTGTGTCCGGACGCATGCTTGTGTCCGGACGCATGCTTGTGTCCGGACGCATGCTTGTGTCCGGACGCATGCTTGTGTCCGGACGCATGCTTGTGTCCGGACGCATGCTTGTGTCCGGACGCATGCTTGTGTCCGGACGCATGCTTGTGTCCGGACGCATGCTTGTGTCCGGACGCATGCTTGTGTCCGGACGCATGCTTGTGTCCGGACGCATGCTTGTGTCCGGACGCATGCTTGTGTCCGGACGCATGCTTGTGTCCGGACGCATGCTTGTGTCCGGACGCATGCTTGTGTCCGGACGCATGCTTGTGTCCGGACGCATGCTTGTGTCCGGACGCATGCTTGTGTCCGGACGCATGCTTGTGTCCGGACGCATGCTTGTGTCCGGACGCATGCTTGTGTCCGGACGCATGCTTGTGTCCGGACGCATGCTTGTGTCCGGACGCATGCTTGTGTCCGGACGCATGCTTGTGTCCGGACGCATGCTTGTGTCCGGACGCATGCTTGTGTCCGGACGCATGCTTGTGTCCGGACGCATGCTTGTGTCCGGACGCATGCTTGTGTCCGGACGCATGCTTGTGTCCGGACGCATGCTTGTGTCCGGACGCATGCTTGTGTCCGGACGCATGCTTGTGTCCGGACGCATGCTTGTGTCCG
This sequence comes from Closterium sp. NIES-65, assembly GCA_948144175.1. Classification (NCBI taxonomy): domain Eukaryota; kingdom Viridiplantae; phylum Streptophyta; class Zygnematophyceae; order Desmidiales; family Closteriaceae; genus Closterium; species Closterium sp. NIES-65. Next base: position 29,333 of record CANXME010000833.1, read on the forward strand.
GACGCATGCTTGTGTCCGGACGCATGCTTGTGTCCGGACGCATGCTTGTGTCCGGACGCATGCTTGTGTCCGGACGCATGCTTGTGTCCGGACGCATGCTTGTGTCCGGACGCATGCTTGTGTCCGGACGCATGCTTGTGTCCGGACGCATGCTTGTGTCCGGACGCATGCTTGTGTCCGGACGCATGCTTGTGTCCGGACGCATGCTTGTGTCCGGACGCATGCTTGTGTCCGGACGCATGCTTGTGTCCGGACGCATGCTTGTGTCCGGACGCATGCTTGTGTCCGGACGCATGCTTGTGTCCGGACGCATGCTTGTGTCCGGACGCATGCTTGTGTCCGGACGCATGCTTGTGTCCGGACGCATGCTTGTGTCCGGACGCATGCTTGTGTCCGGACGCATGCTTGTGTCCGGACGCATGCTTGTGTCCGGACGCATGCTTGTGTCCGGACGCATGCTTGTGTCCGGACGCATGCTTGTGTCCGGACGCATGCTTGTGTCCGGACGCATGCTTGTGTCCGGACGCATGCTTGTGTCCGGACGCATGCTTGTGTCCGGACGCATGCTTGTGTCCGGACGCATGCTTGTGTCCGGACGCATGCTTGTGTCCGGACGCATGCTTGTGTCCGGACGCATGCTTGTGTCCGGACGCATGCTTGTGTCCGGACGCATGCTTGTGTCCGGACGCATGCTTGTGTCCGGACGCATGCTTGTGTCCGGACGCATGCTTGTGTCCGGACGCATGCTTGTGTCCGGACGCATGCTTGTGTCCGGACGCATGCTTGTGTCCGGACGCATGCTTGTGTCCGGACGCATGCTTGTGTCCGGACGCATGCTTGTGTCCGGACGCATGCTTGTGTCCGGACGCATGCTTGTGTCCGGACGCATGCTTGTGTCCGGACGCATGCTTGTGTCCGGACGCATGCTTGTGTCCGGACGCATGCTTGTGTCCGGACGCATGCTTGTGTCCGGACGCATGCTTGTGTCCGGACGCATGCTTGTGTCCGGACGCATGCTTGTGTCCGGACGCATGCTTGTGTCCGGACGCATGCTTGTGTCCGGACGCATGCTTGTGTCCGGACGCATGCTTGTGTCCGGACGCATGCTTGTGTCCGGACGCATGCTTGTGTCCGGACGCATGCTTGTGTCCGGACGCATGCTTGTGTCCGGACGCATGCTTGTGTCCGGACGCATGCTTGTGTCCGGACGCATGCTTGTGTCCGGACGCATGCTTGTGTCCGGACGCATGCTTGTGTCCGGACGCATGCTTGTGTCCGGACGCATGCTTGTGTCCGGACGCATGCTTGTGTCCGGACGCATGCTTGTGTCCGGACGCATGCTTGTGTCCGGACGCATGCTTGTGTCCGGACGCATGCTTGTGTCCGGACGCATGCTTGTGTCCGGACGCATGCTTGTGTCCGGACGCATGCTTGTGTCCGGACGCATGCTTGTGTCCGGACGCATGCTTGTGTCCGGACGCATGCTTGTGTCCGGACGCATGCTTGTGTCCGGACGCATGCTTGTGTCCGGACGCATGCTTGTGTCCGGACGCATGCTTGTGTCCGGACGCATGCTTGTGTCCGGACGCATGCTTGTGTCCGGACGCATGCTTGTGTCCGGACGCATGCTTGTGTCCGGACGCATGCTTGTGTCCGGACGCATGCTTGTGTCCGGACGCATGCTTGTGTCCGGACGCATGCTTGTGTCCGGACGCATGCTTGTGTCCGGACGCATGCTTGTGTCCGGACGCATGCTTGTGTCCGGACGCATGCTTGTGTCCGGACGCATGCTTGTGTCCGGACGCATGCTTGTGTCCGGACGCATGCTTGTGTCCGGACGCATGCTTGTGTCCGGACGCATGCTTGTGTCCGGACGCATGCTTGTGTCCGGTCGCATGCTTGTGTCCGGACGCATGCTTGTGTCCGGACGCATGCTTGTGTCCGGACGCATGCTTGTGTCCGGACGCATGCTTGTGTCCGGACGCATGCTTGTGTCCGGACGCATGCTTGTGTCCGGACGCATGCTTGTGTCCGGACGCATGCTTGTGTCCGGACGCATGCTTGTGTCCGGACGCATGCTTGTGTCCGGACGCATGCTTGTGTCCGGACGCATGCTTGTGTCCGGACGCATGCTTGTGTCCGGACGCATGCTTGTGTCCGGACGCATGCTTGTGTCCGGACGCATGCTTGTGTCCGGACGCATGCTTGTGTCCGGACGCATGCTTGTGTCCGGACGCATGCTTGTGTCCGGACGCATGCTTGTGTCCGGACGCATGCTTGTGTCCGGACGCATGCTTGTGTCCGGACGCATGCTTGTGTCCGGACGCATGCTTGTGTCCGGACGCATGCTTGTGTCCGACGCATGCTTGTGTCCGGACGCATGCTTGTGTCCGGACGCATGCTTGTGTCCGGTCGCATGCTTGTGTCCGGACGCATGCTTGTGTCCGGACGCATGCTTGTGTCCGGTCGCATGCTTGTGTCCGGACGCATGCTTGTGTCCGGACGCATGCTTGTGTCCGGACGCATGCTTGTGTCCGGACGCATGCTTGTGTCCGGACGCATGCTTGTGTCCGGACGCATGCTTGTGTCCGGACGCATGCTTGTGTCCGGACGCATGCTTGTGTCCGGACGCATGCTTGTGTCCGGACGCATGCTTGTGTCCGGACGCATGCTTGTGTCCGGACGCATGCTTGTGTCCGGACGCATGCTTGTGTCCGGACGCATGCTTGTGTCCGGACGCATGCTTGTGTCCGGACGCATGCTTGTGTCCGGACGCATGCTTGTGTCCGGACGCATGCTTGTGTCCGGACGCATGCTTGTGTCCGGACGCATGCTTGTGTCCGGACGCATGCTTGTGTCCGGACGCATGCTTGTGTCCGGACGCATGCTTGTGTCCGGACGCATGCTTGTGTCCGGACGCATGCTTGTGTCCGGTCGCATGCTTGTGTCCGGACGCATGCTTGTGTCCGGACGCATGCTTGTGTCCGGTCGCATGCTTGTGTCCGGACGCATGCTTGTGTCCGGACGCATGCTTGTGTCCGGACGCATGCTTGTGTCCGGACGCATGCTTGTGTCCGGACGCATGCTTGTGTCCGGACGCATGCTTGTGTCCGGACGCATGCTTGTGTCCGGTCGCATGCTTGTGTCCGGACGCATGCTTGTGTCCGGACGCATGCTTGTGTCCGGACGCATGCTTGTGTCCGGACGCATGCTTGTGTCCGGACGCATGCTTGTGTCCGGACGCATGCTTGTGTCCGGTCGCATGCTTGTGTCCGGACGCATGCTTGTGTCCGGACGCATGCTTGTGTCCGGACGCATGCTTGTGTCCGGACGCATGCTTGTGTCCGGACGCATGCTTGTGTCCGGACGCATGCTTGTGTCCGGACGCATGCTTGTGTCCGGTCGCATGCTTGTGTCCGGACGCATGCTTGTGTCCGGACGCATGCTTGTGTCCGGACGCATGCTTGTGTCCGGACGCATGCTTGTGTCCGGACGCATGCTTGTGTCCGGACGCATGCTTGTGTCCGGACGCATGCTTGTGTCCGGACGCATGCTTGTGTCCGGACGCATGCTTGTGTCCGGACGCATGCTTGTGTCCGGACGCATGCTTGTGTCCGGACGCATGCTTGTGTCCGGACGCATGCTTGTGTCCGGACGCATGCTTGTGTCCGGACGCATGCTTGTGTCCGGACGCATGCTTGTGTCCGGACGCATGCTTGTGTCCGGACGCATGCTTGTGTCCGGACGCATGCTTGTGTCCGGACGCATGCTTGTGTCCGGACGCATGCTTGTGTCCGGACGCATGCTTGTGTCCGGACGCATGCTTGTGTCCGGACGCATGCTTGTGTCCGGACGCATGCTTGTGTCCGGACGCATGCTTGTGTCCGGACGCATGCTTGTGTCCGGACGCATGCTTGTGTCCGGACGCATGCTTGTGTCCGGACGCATGCTTGTGTCCGGACGCATGCTTGTGTCCGGACGCATGCTTGTGTCCGGACGCATGCTTGTGTCCGGACGCATGCTTGTGTCCGGACGCATGCTTGTGTCCGGACGCATGCTTGTGTCCGGACGCATGCTTGTGTCCGGACGCATGCTTGTGTCCGGACGCATGCTTGTGTCCGGACGCATGCTTGTGTCCGGACGCATGCTTGTGTCCGGACGCATGCTTGTGTCCGGACGCATGCTTGTGTCCGGTCGCATGCTTGTGTCCGGACGCATGCTTGTGTCCGGACGCATGCTTGTGTCCGGACGCATGCTTGTGTCCGGACGCATGCTTGTGTCCGGACGCATGCTTGTGTCCGGACGCATGCTTGTGTCCGGACGCATGCTTGTGTCCGGACGCATGCTTGTGTCCGGACGCATGCTTGTGTCCGGACGCATGCTTGTGTCCGGACGCATGCTTGTGTCCGGACGCATGCTTGTGTCCGGACGCATGCTTGTGTCCGGACGCATGCTTGTGTCCGGACGCATGCTTGTGTCCGGACGCATGCTTGTGTCCGGACGCATGCTTGTGTCCGGACGCATGCTTGTGTCCGGACGCATGCTTGTGTCCGGACGCATGCTTGTGTCCGGCGCATGCTTGTGTCCGGACGCATGCTTGTGTCCGGACGCATGCTTGTGTCCGGACGCATGCTTGTGTCCGGACGCATGCTTGTGTCCGGACATGCTTGTGTCCGGACGCATGCTTGTGTCCGGACGCATGCTTGTGTCCGGACGCATGCTTGTGTCCGGACGCATGCTTGTGTCCGGACGCATGCTTGTGTCCGGACGCATGCTTGTGTCCGGACGCATGCTTGTGTCCGGACGCATGCTTGTGTCCGGACGCATGCTTGTGTCCGGACGCATGCTTGTGTCCGGACGCATGCTTGTGTCCGGACGCATGCTTGTGTCCGGACGCATGCTTGTGTCCGGACGCATGCTTGTGTCCGGACGCATGCTTGTGTCCGGACGCATGCTTGTGTCCGGACGCATGCTTGTGTCCGGACGCATGCTTGTGTCCGGACGCATGCTTGTGTCCGGACGCATGCTTGTGTCCGGACGCATGCTTGTGTCCGGACGCATGCTTGTGTCCGGACGCATGCTTGTGTCCGGACGCATGCTTGTGTCCGGACGCATGCTTGTGTCCGGACGCATGCTTGTGTCCGGACGCATGCTTGTGTCCGGACGCATGCTTGTGTCCGGACGCATGCTTGTGTCCGGACGCATGCTTGTGTCCGGACGCATGCTTGTGTCCGGACGCATGCTTGTGTCCGGACGCATGCTTGTGTCCGGACGCATGCTTGTGTCCGGACGCATGCTTGTGTCCGGACGCATGCTTGTGTCCGGACGCATGCTTGTGTCCGGACGCATGCTTGTGTCCGGACGCATGCTTGTGTCCGGACGCATGCTTGTGTCCGGACGCATGCTTGTGTCCGGACGCATGCTTGTGTCCGGACGCATGCTTGTGTCCGGACGCATGCTTGTGTCCGGACGCATGCTTGTGTCCGGACGCATGCTTGTGTCCGGACGCATGCTTGTGTCCGGACGCATGCTTGTGTCCGGACGCATGCTTGTGTCCGGACGCATGCTTGTGTCCGGACGCATGCTTGTGTCCGGACGCATGCTTGTGTCCGGACGCATGCTTGTGTCCGGACGCATGCTTGTGTCCGGACGCATGCTTGTGTCCGGACGCATGCTTGTGTCCGGACGCATGCTTGTGTCCGGACGCATGCTTGTGTCCGGACGCATGCTTGTGTCCGGACGCATGCTTGTGTCCGGACGCATGCTTGTGTCCGGACGCATGCTTGTGTCCGGACGCATGCTTGTGTCCGGACGCATGCTTGTGTCCGGACGCATGCTTGTGTCCGGACGCATGCTTGTGTCCGGACGCATGCTTGTGTCCGGACGCATGCTTGTGTCCGGACGCATGCTTGTGTCCGGACGCATGCTTGTGTCCGGACGCATGCTTGTGTCCGGACGCATGCTTGTGTCCGGACGCATGCTTGTGTCCGGACGCATGCTTGTGTCCGGACGCATGCTTGTGTCCGGACGCATGCTTGTGTCCGGACGCATGCTTGTGTCCGGACGCATGCTTGTGTCCGGACGCATGCTTGTGTCCGGACGCATGCTTGTGTCCGGACGCATGCTTGTGTCCGGACGCATGCTTGTGTCCGGACGCATGCTTGTGTCCGGTCGCATGCTTGTGTCCGGACGCATGCTTGTGTCCGGACGCATGCTTGTGTCCGGTCGCATGCTTGTGTCCGGACGCATGCTTGTGTCCGGACGCATGCTTGTGTCCGGACGCATGCTTGTGTCCGGACGCATGCTTGTGTCCGGACGCATGCTTGTGTCCGGACGCATGCTTGTGTCCGGACGCATGCTTGTGTCCGGACGCATGCTTGTGTCCGGACGCATGCTTGTGTCCGGACGCATGCTTGTGTCCGGACGCATGCTTGTGTCCGGACGCATGCTTGTGTCCGGACGCATGCTTGTGTCCGGACGCATGCTTGTGTCCGGTCGCATGCTTGTGTCCGGACGCATGCTTGTGTCCGGACGCATGCTTGTGTCCGGACGCATGCTTGTGTCCGGACGCATGCTTGTGTCCGGTCGCATGCTTGTGTCCGGACGCATGCTTGTGTCCGGACGCATGCTTGTGTCCGGACGCATGCTTGTGTCCGGACGCATGCTTGTGTCCGGACGCATGCTTGTGTCCGGACGCATGCTTGTGTCCGGACGCATGCTTGTGTCCGGACGCATGCTTGTGTCCGGACGCATGCTTGTGTCCGGACGCATGCTTGTGTCCGGACGCATGCTTGTGTCCGGACGCATGCTTGTGTCCGGACGCATGCTTGTGTCCGGACGCATGCTTGTGTCCGGACGCATGCTTGTGTCCGGACGCATGCTTGTGTCCGGACGCATGCTTGTGTCCGGACGCATGCTTGTGTCCGGACGCATGCTTGTGTCCGGACGCATGCTTGTGTCCGGACGCATGCTTGTGTCCGGACGCATGCTTGTGTCCGGACGCATGCTTGTGTCCGGACGCATGCTTGTGTCCGGACGCATGCTTGTGTCCGGACGCATGCTTGTGTCCGGACGCATGCTTGTGTCCGGACGCATGCTTGTGTCCGGACGCATGCTTGTGTCCGGACGCATGCTTGTGTCCGGACGCATGCTTGTGTCCGGACGCATGCTTGTGTCCGGACGCATGCTTGTGTCCGGACGCATGCTTGTGTCCGGACGCATGCTTGTGTCCGGACGCATGCTTGTGTCCGGACGCATGCTTGTGTCCGGACGCATGCTTGTGTCCGGACGCATGCTTGTGTCCGGACGCATGCTTGTGTCCGGACGCATGCTTGTGTCCGGACGCATGCTTGTGTCCGGACGCATGCTTGTGTCCGGACGCATGCTTGTGTCCGGACGCATGCTTGTGTCCGGACGCATGCTTGTGTCCGGACGCATGCTTGTGTCCGGACGCATGCTTGTGTCCGGACGCATGCTTGTGTCCGGACGCATGCTTGTGTCCGGACGCATGCTTGTGTCCGGACGCATGCTTGTGTCCGGACGCATGCTTGTGTCCGGACGCATGCTTGTGTCCGGACGCATGCTTGTGTCCGGACGCATGCTTGTGTCCGGACGCATGCTTGTGTCCGGACGCATGCTTGTGTCCGGACGCATGCTTGTGTCCGGTCGCATGCTTGTGTCCGGACGCATGCTTGTGTCCGGACGCATGCTTGTGTCCGGACGCATGCTTGTGTCCGGACGCATGCTTGTGTCCGGACGCATGCTTGTGTCCGGACGCATGCTTGTGTCCGGACGCATGCTTGTGTCCGGACGCATGCTTGTGTCCGGACGCATGCTTGTGTCCGGACGCATGCTTGTGTCCGGACGCATGCTTGTGTCCGGACGCATGCTTGTGTCCGGACGCATGCTTGTGTCCGGACGCATGCTTGTGTCCGGACGCATGCTTGTGTCCGGACGCATGCTTGTGTCCGGACGCATGCTTGTGTCCGGACGCATGCTTGTGTCCGGACGCATGCTTGTGTCCGGACGCATGCTTGTGTCCGGACGCATGCTTGTGTCCGGACGCATGCTTGTGTCCGGACGCATGCTTGTGTCCGGACGCATGCTTGTGTCCGGACGCATGCTTGTGTCCGGACGCATGCTTGTGTCCGGACGCATGCTTGTGTCCGGACGCATGCTTGTGTCCGGACGCATGCTTGTGTCATGCTTGTGTCCGGACGCATGCTTGTGTCCGGACGCATGCTTGTGTCCGGACGCATGCTTGTGTCCGGACGCATGCTTGTGTCCGGACGCATGCTTGTGTCCGGACGCATGCTTGTGTCCGGACGCATGCTTGTGTCCGGACGCATGCTTGTGTCCGGACGCATGCTTGTGTCCGGACGCATGCTTGTGTCCGGACGCATGCTTGTGTCCGGACGCATGCTTGTGTCCGGACGCATGCTTGTGTCCGGACGCATGCTTGTGTCCGGACGCATGCTTGTGTCCGGACGCATGCTTGTGTCCGGACGCATGCTTGTGTCCGGACGCATGCTTGTGTCCGGACGCATGCTTGTGTCCGGACGCATGCTTGTGTCCGGACGCATGCTTGTGTCCGGACGCATGCTTGTGTCCGGACGCATGCTTGTGTCCGGACGCATGCTTGTGTCCGGACGCATGCTTGTGTCCGGACGCATGCTTGTGTCCGGACGCATGCTTGTGTCCGGACGCATGCTTGTGTCCGGACGCATGCTTGTGTCCGGACGCATGCTTGTGTCCGGACGCATGCTTGTGTCCGGACGCATGCTTGTGTCCGGACGCATGCTTGTGTCCGGACGCATGCTTGTGTCCGGACGCATGCTTGTGTCCGGACGCATGCTTGTGTCCGGACGCATGCTTGTGTCCGGACGCATGCTTGTGTCCGGACGCATGCTTGTGTCCGGACGCATGCTTGTGTCCGGACGCATGCTTGTGTCCGGACGCATGCTTGTGTCCGGACGCATGCTTGTGTCCGGACGCATGCTTGTGTCCGGACGCATGCTTGTGTCCGGACGCATGCTTGTGTCCGGACGCATGCTTGTGTCCGGACGCATGCTTGTGTCCGGACGCATGCTTGTGTCCGGACGCATGCTTGTGTCCGGACGCATGCTTGTGTCCGGACGCATGCTTGTGTCCGGACGCATGCTTGTGTCCGGACGCATGCTTGTGTCCGGACGCATGCTTGTGTCCGGACGCATGCTTGTGTCCGGACGCATGCTTGTGTCCGGACGCATGCTTGTGTCCGGACGCATGCTTGTGTCCGGACGCATGCTTGTGTCCGGACGCATGCTTGTGTCCGGACGCATGCTTGTGTCCGGACGCATGCTTGTGTCCGGACGCATGCTTGTGTCCGGACGCATGCTTGTGTCCGGACGCATGCTTGTGTCCGGACGCATGCTTGTGTCCGGACGCATGCTTGTGTCCGGACGCATGCTTGTGTCCGGACGCATGCTTGTGTCCGGACGCATGCTTGTGTCCGGACGCATGCTTGTGTCCGGACGCATGCTTGTGTCCGGACGCATGCTTGTGTCCGGACGCATGCTTGTGTCCGGACGCATGCTTGTGTCCGGACGCATGCTTGTGTCCGGACGCATGCTTGTGTCCGGACGCATGCTTGTGTCCGGACGCATGCTTGTGTCCGGACGCATGCTTGTGTCCGGACGCATGCTTGTGTCCGGACGCATGCTTGTGTCCGGACGCATGCTTGTGTCAGGGACGCATGCTTGTGTCCGGACGCATGCTTGTGTCGGACGCATGCTTGGGTCGCGGCGCATGCTTGTGTCCGGACGCATGCTTGTGTCCGGACGCATGCTTGTGTCCGGATCGCATGCTTGTGTCCGGACGCATGCTTTGTGTCCGGGACGCATGCTTGTGTCCGGACGCATGCTTGTGTCCGGACGCATTGCTTGTGTCCGGACGCATGCTTGTGGTCCGGAACGCATGCTTGTGTCCCGGACGCATGCTTGTGGTCCGGACGCAGTGCTTGTGTCCGGACGCATGCTTGTGTCCGGACGCATGCTTGTGTTCCGGACGCATGCTTGTGTCCGGACGCATGCTTGTGTCCGGACGCATGCTTGTGTCCGGACGCATGCTTTGTGTCCGGACGCATGCTTGTGTCCGGACGCATGCTTGTGTCCGGTCGCATGCTTGTGTCCGGACGCATGCTTGTGTCCGGACGCATGCTTGGGTCCGGTACGCATGCTTGTGTCCGGACGCATGCTTGTGTCCGGCGCATGCTTGTGTCCGGACGCATGCTTGTGTCCGGACGCATGCTTGTGTCCGGACGCATGCTTGTGTCCGACGCATGCTTGTGTCCGGACGCATGCTTGTGTCCGGACGCATGCTTGTGTCCGGACGCATGCTTGGGTCCGGTCGCATGCTTGTGTCCGGACGCATGCTTGTGTCCGGACGCATGCTTGTGTCCGGTCGCATGCTTGTGTCCGGACGCATGCTTGTGTCCGGACGCATGCTTGTGTCCGGACGCATGCTTGTGTCCGGACGCATGCTTGTGTCCGGACGCATGCTTGTGTCCGGACGCATGCTTGTGTCCGGACGCATGCTTGTGTCCGGACGCATGCTTGTGTCCGGACGCATGCTTGTGTCCGGACGCATGCTTGTGTCCGGACGCATGCTTGTGTCCGGACGCATGCTTGTGTCCGGACGCATGCTTGTGTCCGGACGCATGCTTGTGTCCGGACGCATGCTTGTGTCCGGACGCATGCTTGTGTCCGGTCGCATGCTTGTGTCCGGACGCATGCTTGTGTCCGGACGCATGCTTGTGTCCGGACGCATGCTTGTGTCCGGACGCATGCTTGTGTCCGGACGCATGCTTGTGTCCGGACGCATGCTTGTGTCCGGACGCATGCTTGTGTCCGGACGCATGCTTGTGTCCGGACGCATGCTTGTGTCCGGACGCATGCTTGTGTCCGGACGCATGCTTGTGTCCGGACGCATGCTTGTGTCCGGACGCATGCTTGTGTCCGGTCGCATGCTTGTGTCCGGACGCATGCTTGTGTCCGGACGCATGCTTGTGTCCGGAACGCATGCTTGTGTCCGGACGCATGCTTGTGTCCGGACGCATGCTTGTGTCCGGACGCATGCTTGTGTTCCGGACGCATGCTTGTGTCCGGTCGCATGCTGTGTCCGGACGCATGCTTGTGTCCGGACGCATGCTTGTGTCCGGACGCATGCTTGTGTCCGGACGCATGCTTGTGTCCGGACGCATGCTTGTGTTCCGGACGCATGCTTGTGTCCGAGCATGCTTGTGTCGGACGCATGCTTGTGTCCGGACGCATGCTTTGTGTCCGGACGCATGCTTGTTCGGACGCATGCTTGTGTCCGGACGCATGCTTGTGTCCGGACGCATGCTTGTGTCCGGACGCATGCTTGTGTCCGGACGCATGCTTGTGTCCGGACGCATGCTTGTGTCCGGACGCATGCTTGTGTCCGGACGCATGCTTGTGTCCGGACGCATGCTTGGGTCCGGTCGCATGCTTGTGTCCGGACGCATGCTTGTGTCCGGACGCATGCTTGTGTCACTGCTTGTTCGGACGCATGCTTTGTGTCCGGACGCATGCTTGTGTCCGGTACGCATGCTTGTGTCCCGGACGCATGCTTGTGTCCGGACGCATGCTTGTGTCCGGACGCATGCTTGTGTCCGGACGCATGCTTGTGTCGGACGCATGCTTGTGTCTCGGACGCATGCTTGTGTCCGGACGCATGCTTGTGTCCGGACGCATGCTTGTGTCCGGACGCATGCTTGTGTCCGGACGCATGCTTGTGTCCGGACGCATGCTTGGTCCGGTACGCATGCTTGTGTCCGGACGCATGCTTGTGTCCGGACGCATGCTTGTGTCCGGACGCATGCTTGTGTCCGGTCGCATGCTTGTGTCCGGACGCATGCTTGTGTCGGACGCATGCTTGTGTCCGGACGCATGCTTGGGTCCGGACGCATGCTTGGTCCGGACGCATGCTTGGTCCGGACGCATGCTTGGGTCCGGACGCATGCTTGTGTCCGGACGCATGCTTGTGTCCGGACGCATGCTTGTGTCCGGACGCATGCTTGTGTCCGGACGCATGCTTGTGTCCGGACGCATGCTTGTGTCCGGACGCATGCTTGTGTCCGGACGCATGCTTGTGTCCGGACGCATGCTTGTGTCCGGACGCATGCTTGTGTCCGGACGCATGCTTGTGTCCGGACGCATGCTTGTGTCCGGTCGCATGCTTGTGTCCGGACGCATGCTTGTGTCCGGACGCATGCTTGTGTCCGGACGCATGCTTGTGTCCGGACGCATGCTTGTGTCCGGACGCATGCTTGTGTCCGAACGCATGCTTGTGTCCGGTCGCATGCTTGTGTCCGGACGCATGCTTGTGTCCGGACGCATGCTTGTGTCCGGACGCATGCTTGTGTCCGGACGCATGCTTGTGTCCGGACGCATGCTTGTGTCCGGACGCATGCTTGTGTCCGGACGCATGCTTGTGTCCGGACGCATGCTTGTGTCCGGACGCATGCTTGTGTCCGGACGCATGCTTGTGTCCGGACGCATGCTTGTGTCCGGACGCATGCTTGTGTCCGGACGCATGCTTGTGTCCGGACGCATGCTTGTGTCCGGACGCATGCTTGTGTTCGGACGCATGCTTGTGTCCGGACGCATGCTTGTGTCCGGACGCATGCTTGTGTCCGGACGCATGCTTGTGTCCGGACGCATGCTTGTGTCCGGACGCATGCTTGTGTCCGGACGCATGCTTGTGTCCGGACGCATGCTTGTGTCCGGACGCATGCTTGTGTCCGGACGCATGCTTGTGTCCGGACGCATGCTTGTGTCCGGACGCATGCTTGTGTCCGGACGCATGCTTGTGTCCGGACGCATGCTTGTGTCCGGACGCATGCTTGTGTCCGGACGCATGCTTGTGTCCGGACGCATGCTTGTGTCCGGACGCATGCTTGTGTCCGGACGCATGCTTGTGTTCGGACGCATGCTTGTGTCCGGTCGCATGCTTGTGTCCGGACGCATGCTTGTGTTCGGACGCATGCTTGTGTCCGGACGCATGCTTGTGTCCGGACGCATGCTTGTGTCCGGACGCATGCTTGTGTCCGGACGCATGCTTGTGTCCGGACGCATGCTTGTGTCCGGACGCATGCTTGGGTCCGGTCGCATGCTTGTGTCCGGACGCATGCTTGTGTCCGGACGCATGCTTGGGTCCGGTCGCATGCTTGTGTCCGGACGCATGCTTGTGTCCGGACGCATGCTTGTGTCCGGACGCATGCTTGTGTCCGGACGCATGCTTGGGTCCGGACGCATGCTTGGGTCCGGACGCATGCTTGGGTCCGGACGCATGCTTGTGTCCGGACGCATGCTTGTGTCCGGACGCATGCTTGTGTCCGGACGCATGCTTGTGTCCGGACGCATGCTTGTGTCCGGACGCATGCTTGTGTCCGGACGCATGCTTGTGTCCGGACGCATGCTTGTGTCCGGACGCATGCTTGTGTCCGGACGCATGCTTGTGTCTGGTCGCATGCTTGTGTCCGGACGCATGCTTGTGTTCGGACGCATGCTTGTGTCCGGACGCATGCTTGTGTCCGGACGCATGCTTGTGTCCGGACGCATGCTTGTGTCCGGACGCATGCTTGTGTCCGGACGCATGCTTGGGTCCGGACGCATGCTTGGGTCCGGACGCATGCTTGGGTCCGGACGCATGCTTGTGTCCGGACGCATGCTTGTGTCCGGACGCATGCTTGTGTCCGGACGCATGCTTGTGTCCGGACGCATGCTTGTGTCCGGACGCATGCTTGTGTCCGGACGCATGCTTGTGTCCGGACGCATGCTTGTGTCCGGACGCATGCTTGTGTCTGGTCGCATGCTTGTGTCCGGACGCATGCTTGTGTTTGGACGCATGCTTGTGTCCGGACGCATGCTTGTGTCCGGACGCATGCTTGTGTCCGGACGCATGCTTGTGTCCGGACATGCTTGTGTCCGGACGCATGCTTGTGTCCGGTCGCATGCTTGTGTCCGGACGCATGCTTGGGTCCGGTCGCATGCTTGTGTCCGGACGCATGCTTGTGTCCGGACGCATGCTTGTGTCCGGACGCATGCTTGAGTCCGGTCGCATGCTTGTGTCCGGACGCATGCTTGTGTCCGGACGCATGCTTGTGTCCGGACGCATGCTTGTGTCCGGACGCATGCTTGTGTCCGGACGCATGCTTGTGTCCGGACGCATGCTTGAGTCCGGTCGCATGCTTGTGTCCGGACGCATGCTTGTGTCCGGACGCATGCTTGGGTCCGGTCGCATGCTTGTGTCCGGACGCATGCTTGTGTCCGGACGCATGCTTGTGTCCGGACGCATGCTTGTGTCCGGACGCATGCTTGTGTCCGGACGCATGCTTGTGTCCGGACGCATGCTTGGGTCCGGACGCATGCTTGTGTCCGGACGCATGCTTGGGTCCGGACGCATGCTTGTGTTTGTTAGAGACTAAGGACGGAGTCTATGAAGATTAGTAGCAAAAAATATCTCAACATCGTTGGGCCTAGTTTCTGAACAGAAACGTCGAGTTCACAAGAAACGCCGTCGACGGAAAGTTCACAGTCAAAACTTCATCAAACTTGAATATGTTGTAGCTCTACTCCGTGGCTACAATTCCCAAGTTGAGTCATGCAAAAAGGTGAAGTATTTCTTGAGATATCAATTTCGGCGCACTAGGGGGTATGCTGCCATAGAATCTTAACTCAATCACAAAGTTCACACAAGAGAATTGGAGTAGCACTAAACCAGGTAGAAGGGATGAGGAGGACGAGAGGGAAGGTCCCAAGTGAGTCCCCAACCAAGGAAACCCCATGCCATACAATTCCCTTCCCCATAGGCAACCCAACTTTGACCTTTGTCACTATCCCAACCTCCACAATCCACCTCAACCCAACTTGGCCACACTTGCCAGCCTGGTTTGGTTTCTCCCAACCATTTGGCAGCAACTACAGTAGAAAAGACGAATTTCCCAACCCTCAAAAGTCTGTACCCCATATTGAGTCAACCCCACAACTTCCCATAGTCACCACAACCAAATATCAAAAGCATACGAACTCCAACGTTCGTAACTTTCTTGTTCGTGCTCCGATTGAAGCGATACTTGGTTCCTCGGAAAGCTCTTGAGCAGAGGAGTCACTTCAGATATCTGCTCAAGCCAAATAACATTCACACACACACACACACTCAGAAAAACCAGACCCTCACAAAACACAAATTTCTGCACACACTCACAACATGCATGCAACGCACGAACATATGATGGGAGGCAGACAGACGTGAATGCGAATGGTAGCATCACTCAACAAACTCCCCCTCTGGCTGCCAACCATCATCCCAGATGTCATAGCTCAAGCATGCAACCTCAATGCACACTCATCCCCGCAAGCTTCATGCCCTTCCAATGCTCAGATTCAGCCAGGCGCTTGGTGAGAATGTCAGCCGCCTGCTGATGGGTCTTCACAATCTCCAGCCGCACCTCCTTGTCCAGGAGCCTTCTCACCCAGTGCCACTTAGGCCTGATGTGTTTGGTCAGCCCATGAAGACAAGCATTCTTCGCTAGCTTCACCGCTGACTCATTGTCACAGAAAATCACAGTCGGCTCCCTCTGACCAACTCCAATCTCCTCCAACAAACGCCTCAGCCACACCACCTCCTTTGCCCCATGATGCAGGGCCATGTACTCTGTCTCACACGAGGACTGCCCCACTTCATTCTGCTTCTTACTGCGCCAGCTCACTGCACCACCTCCGAACAGGCACACATAGCCTCCAATGCTGGTGCCATCCGCTTTCACCGAGTTGAAGCTAGCGTCAGTGTAGCAGGTCAGGAGCATCTCCCCCTTGCTCAAATCAGCTGCACCCCTCTGCAGCCTCTGCCTCACAGCACTGTACTCCAAACCCACTGATGCCGTTGCACTCACATAGCGGACCAACCTCTTGGCCGCTTCCAGCTGCTCATGACTGGGGCGTGAAACCACACTAGCAAGCCTGGATGTTGCAAAGGCAATGTCAGGCCGTGTGTGGTTAGCCGCATAGTTGAGTGCCCCAACCATGGAATGAAAAAGTTTCCTGTCACTCTCACCCACCACCTCCTCATCAGCACAGGGCTCCACAGTGAACCCCGAAGGCAGTGGGGTGGCTGGCTTTCCTCCATCTTGTAGCCCATACTTCTCAGCCAGCCCCTCACAATACTTTCTCTGGTGCAACCTCAACACTCCCTTGTCAAGGTCCCTCTCCACATGCATCCCTAAATAGTACTTCACATCTCCCATCTTGGAGCACTTGAACTGCATCTCCAGCATCTCCTCCACATGCTCAATCATTGCAGACGAATCAGAGAAGAGCAGGATGTCGTCCACATACACCAGGAGCATGAGAAACTGCTCCTTCTCCTGCAGCAGGAACAAGCTGTGATCACACTCACTCTTCTTGAAACCCCCAGCCAGCAGAGTCTCCTCTAACTTGTGGTACCATGCACGAGGAGCCTGCTTCAGGCCATAGATGGCCTTCTTCAGCCTGCACACCCTGCCACTCCCATCATCCAAACCCTCAGGCTGTAACATGTACAGCTCCTCCATAATGATCCCATTAAGGAAGGCGGTGGTGATGTCCATCTGCTTCACCCGCCATCCACGGTTTGCTGCCATTGCCAATGACACCCGAAGTGTTGTGCCTTTCCCCACAGGAGCATAGAGCTCGTTGAAGTCCTTTCCCTTTGTCTGCTGAAACCCCTTAGCCACAAGCCTTGACTTGTAGCGGGTCAGCGCCCCATCAGGTCCGTACTTGTGCCTGAAAATCAGCTTGGAAGAAATGGCCTTCTTCCCGGGTGGCAGCTCACACAGCTCCCACGTCTCATTCTCTAACAGAGAATCATACTCCTCCTTCACACTCTGCTTCCACTTTTCAGCATCGGGCCCGCTCAATGCCTCAGCTAGCGTCTTGGGCTCAGGGACGGCTGCCCAGTAGCAGTGTGCTATCTCATCCTCATCACACTGCTCAGCCACACTCCCAGCCCTCACCACCTTTGGCTTGCCACGGCTTGCATAGGTGAGCCTGTTAGGAGGGCGCACATCCCTCCTAGGACGGTCAGCCGTACGTCCGGCACCTTGTGGAGCACCTTGCTCCTCCTGCTGCTGCTGCTGCTGCTCCACCTCAGGTTCTCCCCCATCATCATTCACCCCAGAAATCTCCTCCTTGGAGACACAAACCTCCACCTGCCTCGAAGGCCGCTGCACCTCATCGGCCTCAACAATTAGCGGTGTTGTAGGAAGCTTCTGCTGCTGCTGCTGCTTCCACTCTTTGTAGTACAAGGACTCGAGGAACTTCACATCCCTTGACACAGTCAGCTGCTGGCTGGTCAAGTCCCAAATCAGCCAGCCCTTGTGATCCTTAGCAAGCCCCAAGTGCACACCCCATCTCCCAGAAGCTTCCAGTTTTCCCCTCTTCTCCTTGGGCACATGAAACACCACCATGCAGCCATAAGTTCTCAGCATGTTGACTGCAGGCGCACTCCCATACCACTTGGTGTAGGGGACCCATTGCTTGTCCCCCACTGTCGCCAGCACCCGGTTCTTCACAACAACGACCTGCCGCAGTGCTGTCACCCAAAACGGATCCGGCAGCCCTGCACGCCCAAGGAGAGTGCGAGCACCTTCCTGCAGGGTCCGGTTGAACCGCTCAGCCACGCCATTCTGCTGAGGGTTGTAAGGCACTGTGAGTTGATGCTGGATCCCCTTCCGCTTCAGCTCCTTCTCAAAATCAGCACCGATGAACTCTCCTCCGTTGTCAGTGCGGATCACCTTCACCTTGTGTCCGCTCTCCCTTTGTGCTCTCGGCATCCACTCCTTAAGAACAGCCGCTGCCACCTCCCCCTTAGTCTTGAGAGGGTACACCCACACCGCACGTGTGTGGTCGTCCACAATTGTCAAGAAGTAGCGGCTGCCCGAGAGAGAAAGGGCCCTCGTGGGGCCCACCACATCCATGTGTACTAGTGCAAGTGGTGCCTTGGCTGGTCCTGTGCTGCTGCTGAAGGGAAACTTCGTGAATTTGGTCTCAAGGCAGGTAGGGCAGCTCCCAATCTCCTTTGCTCCCCCCTTCACCTCCAGCCCCTTCAAGCACCCATCCTTAACCAACTTCTGCAGCATAGGAATGTTCACATGGCACAGCCTCTCATGCCACGTCTCCCAATCAGCCTCACCACTCCCAGATGAAGCCTTTGCCCATGCAGCTGTCGCATCCACACCAGCAAGCACCTCACCATGTGGCTGCTGTGACTGCTGCACCTTCTTGACTGCATCCATGGCCCCTGCAGTTGGTGCAGTCTCCTCTCCTCCCGCAGTTGCTTTAGTCGCTGCCGCTGCCTTTGCCGTTGCTGGTGGTTTCCCCTTCCAAGGGATGATGGGCAGCTGCCATAGGTCCTTGATGCAGCTGCTCTTCTCCTCCAAGTTCCACAGCAGCAACTTCCCAAGCTTTGCACGGCAGCTGGTTGGGCCGAAGGTAACTTCAGCCTTGCTCTTCTGCAACCGGCGCACAGAAAGAAGGTTAGCGGACAAACCTTCAACCAACAGCACATTCCCAAGCCCCACAAGCTCTCCATTGGCTCCCATCACCTTGGCATTCCCAACACCAATCACAGGGAGCAAAGCACCTGAAGCGGCAGCCACAAACTTGATCTTCCCAGGAGGTTTTACCTCATCAAGCAAATCTGCCCGTGGGGTCATATGACTCGTGCAACCTGAATCGATCACCCAGTGAGTGAGGGGGTGCATCACAACCTTCCCAACTGAACCCACATCACCCCCACTCCCTTGCACATCCTCAACCATGAGGAACATCCCAGGGTCGGCTTTACCTTGTGCACCATCACCTTGTGCACCTGAACCTTGCACAGCGCCACCTCGTGCACGTTCACCACTTGGCGGCTTCATGCCTGGAGGCGCCCATCCTTCAGGCCGGCTGAAACACTTGAACCACGGGTGTCCAGCCTTCTTGCAGTACCAGCACGCACCCTCCATTCGGGTGCTCCCCCTGCCACCAGAGCTCCCATGCCCCTCATTGTAGTCACCTCGGCCTCTCCCTCTGCCAAAGCCTCTCCCACGACCTCGGCCTCTCCCTCCCCCTCTCCCTCTGCTGCCTCCTGCAGCTCCATACCCCTCAGCAGTTTTGTTGGCAGCACCACCTCCCGTGTGGCGCCTGCGGAAGTCCTCCTGCAGGATCTGCTGCCGTAGCCACTCAGGCGTCCACTTGTCCTGCTGAACGTTGAGGGTGGGGATGAGGTTGCCCCACGAGTTGTCAAGCACCGAGATGATCTTGGTGCACTGTTGCATCTGCGACACTTCGCTGCCCGCTGCTGCCATCCTCGCATAGGTGTCCTTGATCTTGTCAAGGACCGGTTTCACATCATCTCCCGGTTTCATGGAGAGGGCAGCCAGCTCCTTCTCCAACACAATCACCATCGGCAGCGTGTTGGGCTGAACCACGTCGCGTAGCAGCTTCCATGCCTTTGGTCCCGAGTCATCGAGCTCCACCAAATCCTTGATGTGCTGGAACATGTCGTTGTTGACCGATTGGAGGATGAGGTCGTACAGCACCGCGCTCTTCTCAATCCACCGATCGCGGGCATCTCCTTCCCCTGGCATCTTCTCCTCTCCCATTGCAATTTTCAGCAGCTTGTAGCGCTTGAAGGCGCTCCGCATCCGCCCGCTCCATTCCTCATAGTTGGAGCCATCCAAAGCTTCGATCTTGGATGGTGGCGGTTCACTCCTCTTCTCAGCTGCATCTCCACTCCCTTGATTCATCTCCTCTGCTCCCAATCAGAGGTTTCAGCTCCCCCTTTTGCTGGTCAAAATGTAGATCCACACAATCTTCACAAGTGTCGGCGCCAACGAAATTTCGGCAGAGTTTCCCCTTAGCGGAATTCACATCCAACCTCCAGAACTCCACTTAGGCACACCCACAGGCCATGGTGGGTCTAGGAGGGTCTTCACACTTCAGTAGACTCCCCACAAGGTTCTTAATCAGCTCTGATACCACTTGTTAGAGACTAAGGACGGAGTCTATGAAGATTAGTAGCAAAAAATATCTCAACATCGTTGGGCCTAGTTTCTGAACAGAAACGTCGAGTTCACAAGAAACGCCGTCGACGGAAAGTTCACAGTCAAAACTTCATCAAACTTGAATATGTTGTAGCTCTACTCCGTGGCTACAATTCCCAAGTTGAGTCATGCAAAAAGGTGAAGTATTTCTTGAGATATCAATTTCGGCGCACTAGGGGGTATGCTGCCATAGAATCTTAACTCAATCACAAAGTTCACACAAGAGAATTGGAGTAGCACTAAACCAGGTAGAAGGGATGAGGAGGACGAGAGGGAAGGTCCCAAGTGAGTCCCCAACCAAGGAAACCCCATGCCATACAATTCCCTTCCCCATAGGCAACCCAACTTTGACCTTTGTCACTATCCCAACCTCCACAATCCACCTCAACCCAACTTGGCCACACTTGCCAGCCTGGTTTGGTTTCTCCCAACCATTTGGCAGCAACTACAGTAGAAAAGACGAATTTCCCAACCCTCAAAAGTCTGTACCCCATATTGAGTCAACCCCACAACTTCCCATAGTCACCACAACCAAATATCAAAAGCATACGAACTCCAACGTTCGTAACTTTCTTGTTCGTGCTCCGATTGAAGCGATACTTGGTTCCTCGGAAAGCTCTTGAGCAGAGGAGTCACTTCAGATATCTGCTCAAGCCAAATAACATTCACACACACACACACACTCAGAAAAACCAGACCCTCACAAAACACAAATTTCTGCACACACTCACAACATGCATGCAACGCACGAACATATGATGGGAGGCAGACAGACGTGAATGCGAATGGTAGCATCACTCAACAAACTCCCCCTCTGGCTGCCAACCATCATCCCAGATGTCATAGCTCAAGCATGCAACCTCAATGCACACTCATCCCCGCAAGCTTCATGCCCTTCCAATGCTCAGATTCAGCCAGGCGCTTGGTGAGAATGTCAGCCGCCTGCTGATGGGTCTTCACAATCTCCAGCCGCACCTCCTTGTCCAGGAGCCTTCTCACCCAGTGCCACTTAGGCCTGATGTGTTTGGTCAGCCCATGAAGACAAGCATTCTTCGCTAGCTTCACCGCTGACTCATTGTCACAGAAAATCACAGTCGGCTCCCTCTGACCAACTCCAATCTCCTCCAACAAACGCCTCAGCCACACCACCTCCTTTGCCCCATGATGCAGGGCCATGTACTCTGTCTCACACGAGGACTGCCCCACTTCATTCTGCTTCTTACTGCGCCAGCTCACTGCACCACCTCCGAACAGGCACACATAGCCTCCAATGCTGGTGCCATCCGCTTTCACCGAGTTGAAGCTAGCGTCAGTGTAGCAGGTCAGGAGCATCTCCCCCTTGCTCAAATCAGCTGCACCCCTCTGCAGCCTCTGCCTCACAGCACTGTACTCCAAACCCACTGATGCCGTTGCACTCACATAGCGGACCAACCTCTTGGCCGCTTCCAGCTGCTCATGACTGGGGCGTGAAACCACACTAGCAAGCCTGGATGTTGCAAAGGCAATGTCAGGCCGTGTGTGGTTAGCCGCATAGTTGAGTGCCCCAACCATGGAATGAAAAAGTTTCCTGTCACTCTCACCCACCACCTCCTCATCAGCACAGGGCTCCACAGTGAACCCCGAAGGCAGTGGGGTGGCTGGCTTTCCTCCATCTTGTAGCCCATACTTCTCAGCCAGCCCCTCACAATACTTTCTCTGGTGCAACCTCAACACTCCCTTGTCAAGGTCCCTCTCCACATGCATCCCTAAATAGTACTTCACATCTCCCATCTTGGAGCACTTGAACTGCATCTCCAGCATCTCCTCCACATGCTCAATCATTGCAGACGAATCAGAGAAGAGCAGGATGTCGTCCACATACACCAGGAGCATGAGAAACTGCTCCTTCTCCTGCAGCAGGAACAAGCTGTGATCACACTCACTCTTCTTGAAACCCCCAGCCAGCAGAGTCTCCTCTAACTTGTGGTACCATGCACGAGGAGCCTGCTTCAGGCCATAGATGGCCTTCTTCAGCCTGCACACCCTGCCACTCCCATCATCCAAACCCTCAGGCTGTAACATGTACAGCTCCTCCATAATGATCCCATTAAGGAAGGCGGTGGTGATGTCCATCTGCTTCACCCGCCATCCACGGTTTGCTGCCATTGCCAATGACACCCGAAGTGTTGTGCCTTTCCCCACAGGAGCATAGAGCTCGTTGAAGTCCTTTCCCTTTGTCTGCTGAAACCCCTTAGCCACAAGCCTTGACTTGTAGCGGGTCAGCGCCCCATCAGGTCCGTACTTGTGCCTGAAAATCAGCTTGGAAGAAATGGCCTTCTTCCCGGGTGGCAGCTCACACAGCTCCCACGTCTCATTCTCTAACAGAGAATCATACTCCTCCTTCACACTCTGCTTCCACTTTTCAGCATCGGGCCCGCTCAATGCCTCAGCTAGCGTCTTGGGCTCAGGGACGGCTGCCCAGTAGCAGTGTGCTATCTCATCCTCATCACACTGCTCAGCCACACTCCCAGCCCTCACCACCTTTGGCTTGCCACGGCTTGCATAGGTGAGCCTGTTAGGAGGGCGCACATCCCTCCTAGGACGGTCAGCCGTACGTCCGGCACCTTGTGGAGCACCTTGCTCCTCCTGCTGCTGCTGCTGCTGCTGCTGCTCCACCTCAGGTTCTCCCCCATCATCATTCACCCCAGAAATCTCCTCCTTGGAGACACAAACCTCCACCTGCCTCGAAGGCCGCTGCACCTCATCGGCCTCAACAATTAGCGGTGTTGTAGGAAGCTTCTGCTGCTGCTGCTGCTTCCACTCTTTGTAGTACAAGGACTCGAGGAACTTCACATCCCTTGACACAGTCAGCTGCTGGCTGGTCAAGTCCCAAATCAGCCAGCCCTTGTGATCCTTAGCAAGCCCCAAGTGCACACCCCATCTCCCAGAAGCTTCCAGTTTTCCCCTCTTCTCCTTGGGCACATGAAACACCACCATGCAGCCATAAGTTCTCAGCATGTTGACTGCAGGCGCACTCCCATACCACTTGGTGTAGGGGACCCATTGCTTGTCCCCCACTGTCGCCAGCACCCGGTTCTTCACAACAACGACCTGCCGCAGTGCTGTCACCCAAAACGGATCCGGCAGCCCTGCACGCCCAAGGAGAGTGCGAGCACCTTCCTGCAGGGTCCGGTTGAACCGCTCAGCCACGCCATTCTGCTGAGGGTTGTAAGGCACTGTGAGTTGATGCTGGATCCCCTTCCGCTTCAGCTCCTTCTCAAAATCAGCACCGATGAACTCTCCTCCGTTGTCAGTGCGGATCACCTTCACCTTGTGTCCGCTCTCCCTTTGTGCTCTCGGCATCCACTCCTTAAGAACAGCCGCTGCCACCTCCCCCTTAGTCTTGAGAGGGTACACCCACACCGCACGTGTGTGGTCGTCCACAATTGTCAAGAAGTAGCGGCTGCCCGAGAGAGAAAGGGCCCTCGTGGGGCCCACCACATCCATGTGTACTAGTGCAAGTGGTGCCTTGGCTGGTCCTGTGCTGCTGCTGAAGGGAAACTTCGTGAATTTGGTCTCAAGGCAGGTAGGGCAGCTCCCAATCTCCTTTGCTCCCCCCTTCACCTCCAGCCCCTTCAAGCACCCATCCTTAACCAACTTCTGCAGCATAGGAATGTTCACATGGCACAGCCTCTCATGCCACGTCTCCCAATCAGCCTCACCACTCCCAGATGAAGCCTTTGCCCATGCAGCTGTCGCATCCACACCAGCAAGCACCTCACCATGTGGCTGCTGTGACTGCTGCACCTTCTTGACTGCATCCATGGCCCCTGCAGTTGGTGCAGTCTCCTCTCCTCCCGCAGTTGCTTTAGTCGCTGCCGCTGCCTTTGCCGTTGCTGGTGGTTTCCCCTTCCAAGGGATGATGGGCAGCTGCCATAGGTCCTTGATGCAGCTGCTCTTCTCCTCCAAGTTCCACAGCAGCAACTTCCCAAGCTTTGCACGGCAGCTGGTTGGGCCGAAGGTAACTTCAGCCTTGCTCTTCTGCAACCGGCGCACAGAAAGAAGGTTAGCGGACAAACCTTCAACCAACAGCACATTCCCAAGCCCCACAAGCTCTCCATTGGCTCCCATCACCTTGGCATTCCCAACACCAATCACAGGGAGCAAAGCACCTGAAGCGGCAGCCACAAACTTGATCTTCCCAGGAGGTTTTACCTCATCAAGCAAATCTGCCCGTGGGGTCATATGACTCGTGCAACCTGAATCGATCACCCAGTGAGTGAGGGGGTGCATCACAACCTTCCCAACTGAACCCACATCACCCCCACTCCCTTGCACATCCTCAACCATGAGGAACATCCCAGGGTCGGCTTTACCTTGTGCACCATCACCTTGTGCACCTGAACCTTGCACAGCGCCACCTCGTGCACGTTCACCACTTGGCGGCTTCATGCCTGGAGGCGCCCATCCTTCAGGCCGGCTGAAACACTTGAACCACGGGTGTCCAGCCTTCTTGCAGTACCAGCACGCACCCTCCATTCGGGTGCTCCCCCTGCCACCAGAGCTCCCATGCCCCTCATTGTAGTCACCTCGGCCTCTCCCTCTGCCAAAGCCTCTCCCACGACCTCGGCCTCTCCCTCCCCCTCTCCCTCTGCTGCCTCCTGCAGCTCCATACCCCTCAGCAGTTTTGTTGGCAGCACCACCTCCCGTGTGGCGCCTGCGGAAGTCCTCCTGCAGGATCTGCTGCCGTAGCCACTCAGGCGTCCACTTGTCCTGCTGAACGTTGAGGGTGGGGATGAGGTTGCCCCACGAGTTGTCAAGCACCGAGATGATCTTGGTGCACTGTTGCATCTGCGACACTTCGCTGCCCGCTGCTGCCATCCTCGCATAGGTGTCCTTGATCTTGTCAAGGACCGGTTTCACATCATCTCCCGGTTTCATGGAGAGGGCAGCCAGCTCCTTCTCCAACACAATCACCATCGGCAGCGTGTTGGGCTGAACCACGTCGCGTAGCAGCTTCCATGCCTTTGGTCCCGAGTCATCGAGCTCCACCAAATCCTTGATGTGCTGGAACATGTCGTTGTTGACCGATTGGAGGATGAGGTCGTACAGCACCGCGCTCTTCTCAATCCACCGATCGCGGGCATCTCCTTCCCCTGGCATCTTCTCCTCTCCCATTGCAATTTTCAGCAGCTTGTAGCGCTTGAAGGCGCTCCGCATCCGCCCGCTCCATTCCTCATAGTTGGAGCCATCCAAAGCTTCGATCTTGGATGGTGGCGGTTCACTCCTCTTCTCAGCTGCATCTCCACTCCCTTGATTCATCTCCTCTGCTCCCAATCAGAGGTTTCAGCTCCCCCTTTTGCTGGTCAAAATGTAGATCCACACAATCTTCACAAGTGTCGGCGCCAACGAAATTTCGGCAGAGTTTCCCCTTAGCGGAATTCACATCCAACCTCCAGAACTCCACTTAGGCACACCCACAGGCCATGGTGGGTCTAGGAGGGTCTTCACACTTCAGTAGACTCCCCACAAGGTTCTTAATCAGCTCTGATACCACTTGTTAGAGACTAAGGACGGAGTCTATGAAGATTAGTAGCAAAAAATATCTCAACATCGTTGGGCCTAGTTTCTGAACAGAAACGTCGAGTTCACAAGAAACGCCGTCGACAGAAAGTTCACAGTCAAAACTTCATCAAACTTGAATATGTTGTAGCTCTACTCCGTGGCTACAATTCCCAAGTTGAGTCATGCAAAAAGGTGAAGTATTTCTTGAGATATCAATTTCGGCGCACTAGGGGGTATGCTGCCATAGAATCTTAACTCAATCACAAAGTTCACACAAGAGAATTGGAGTAGCACTAAACCAGGTAGAAGGGATGAGGAGGACGAGAGGGAAGGTCCCAAGTGAGTCCCCAACCAAGGAAACCCCATGCCATACAATTCCCTTCCCCATAGGCAACCCAACTTTGACCTTTGTCACTATCCCAACCTCCACAATCCACCTCAACCCAACTTGGCCACACTTGCCAGCCTGGTTTGGTTTCTCCCAACCATTTGGCAGCAACTACAGTAGAAAAGACGAATTTCCCAACCCTCAAAAGTCTGTACCCCATATTGAGTCAACCCCACAACTTCCCATAGTCACCACAACCAAATATCAAAAGCATACGAACTCCAACGTTCGTAACTTTCTTGTTCGTGCTCCGATTGAAGCGATACTTGGTTCCTCGGAAAGCTCTTGAGCAGAGGAGTCACTTCAGATATCTGCTCAAGCCAAATAACATTCACACACACACACACTCAGAAAAACCAGACCCTCACAAAACACAAATTTCAGCACACACTCACAACATGCATGCAACGCACGAACATATGATGGGAGGCAGACAGACGTGAATGCGAATGGTAGCATCACTCAACAGTGTTCGGACGCATACTTGTGTCCGGACGCATGCTTGTGTCCGTCCGGACGCATGCTTGTGTCCGGACGCATGCTTGTGTCCGGACGCATGCTTGTGTCCGGACGCATGCTTGTGTCCGGACGCATGCTTGTGTCCGGATGCATGCTTGTGTCCGGATGCATGCTTGTGTCCGGACGCATGCTTGTGTCCGGACGCATGCTTGAGTCCGGACGCATGCTTGTGTCCGGACGCATGCTTGAGTCCGGACGCATGCTTGTGTCCGGACGCATGCTTGTGTCCGGACGCATGCTTGAGTCCGTTTGCATGCTTGTGTCCGGACGCATGCTTGTGTCCGGACGCATGCTTGAGTCCGGTCGCATGCTTGTGTCCGGACGCATGCTTGTGTCCGGATGCATGCTTGTGTCCGGACGCATGCTTGTGTCCGGACGCATGCTTGTGTCCGGACGCATGCTTGTGTCCGGACGCATGCTTGTGTCCGGACGCATGCTTGGGTCCGGACGCATGCTTGTGTCCGGACGCATGCTTGTGTCTGGACGCATGCTTGGGTCCGGACGCATGCTTGTGTCCGGACGCATGCTTGTGTCCGGACGCATGCTTGGGTCCGGACGCATGCTTGTGTCCGGACGCATGCTTGTGTCCGGACGCATGCTTGTGTCCGGACGCATGCTTGTGTCCGGACGCATGCTTGTGTCCGGACGCATGCTTGTGTCCGGACGCATGCTTGTGTCCGGACGCATGCTTGTGTCCGGACGCATGCTTGTGTCCGGTCGCATGCTTGTGTCCGGACGCATGCTTGTGTCCGGACGCATGCTTGTGTCCGGACGCATGCTTGTGTCCGGACGCATGCTTGTGTTCGGACGCATGCTTGTGTCCGGACGCATGCTTGTGTCCGAACGCATGCTTGTGTCCGAACGCATGCTTGTGTCCGGTCGCATGCTTGTGTCCGGACGCATGCTTGTGTTCAGACGCATGCTTGTGTCCGGACGCATGCTTGTGTCCGGACGCATGCTTGTGTCCGGACGCATGCTTGTGTCCGGACGCATGCTTGTGTCCGGACGCATGCTTGTGTCCGGACGCAAGCTTGTGTCCGGACGCATGCTTGTGTCCGGACGCATGCTTGTGTCCGGACGCATGCTTGTGTCCGGACGCATGCTTGTGTCCGGACGCATGCTTGTGTCCGGTCGCATGCTTGTGTCCGGACGCATGCTTGTGTTCGGACGCATGCTTGTGTCCGGACGCATGCTTGTGTCCGGACGCATGCTTGTGTCCGGACGCATGCTTGTGTCCGGACGCATGCTTGTGTCCGGACGCATGCTTGAGTCCGGTCGCATGCTTGTGTCCGGACGCATGCTTGTGTCCGGACGCATGCTTGGGTCCGGTCGCATGCTTGTGTCCGGACGCATGCTTGTGTCCGGACGCATGCTTGTGTCCGGACGCATGCTTGTGTCCGGACGCATGCTTGTGTCCGGACGCATGCTTGGGTCCGGACGCATGCTTGTGTCCGGACGCATGCTTGTGTCTGGACGCATGCTTGGGTCCGGACGCATGCTTGTGTCCGGACGCATGCTTGTGTCCGGACGCATGCTTGGGTCCGGACGCATGCTTGTGTCCGGACGCATGCTTGTGTCCGGACGCATGCTTGTGTCCGGACGCATGCTTGTGTCCGGACGCATGCTTGTGTCCGGACGCATGCTTGTGTCCGGACGCATGCTTGTGTCCGGTCGCATGCTTGTGTCCGGACGCATGCTTGTGTCCGGACGCATGCTTGTGTCCGGACGCATGCTTGTGTCCGGACGCATGCTTGTGTTCGGACGCATGCTTGTGTCCGGACGCATGCTTGTGTCCGCACGCATGCTTGTGTCCGAACGCATGCTTGTGTCCGGTCGCATGCTTGTGTCCGGACGCATGCTTGTGTTCGGACGCATGCTTGTGTCCGGACGCATGCTTGTGTCCGGACGCATGCTTGTGTCCGGACGCATGCTTGTGTCCGGACGCATGCTTGTGTCCGGACGCATGCTTGTGTCCGGACGCATGCTTGTGTCCGGACGCATGCTTGTGTCCGGACGCATGCTTGTGTCCGGTCGCATGCTTGTGTCCGGACGCATGCTTGTGTTCGGACGCATGCTTGTGTCCGGTCGCATGCTTGTGTCCGGACGCATGCTTGTGTTCGGACGCATGCTTGTGTCCGGACGCATGCTTGTGTCCGGACGCATGCTTGTGTCCGGACGCATGCTTGGGTCCGGTCGCATGCTTGTGTCCGGACGCATGCTTGTGTCCGGACGCATGCTTGGGTCCGGTCGCATGCTTGTGTCCGGACGCATGCTTGTGTCCGGACGCATGCTTGTGTCCGGACGCATGCTTGTGTCCGGACGCATGCTTGTGTCCGGACGCATGCTTGTGTCCGGACGCATGCTTGTGTCCGGACGCATGCTTGTGTCCAGACGCATGCTTGTGTCCGGACGCATGCTTGTGTCCGGACGCATGCTTGTGTCCGGACGCATGCTTGTGTCCGGACGCATGCTTGTGTCCGGACGCATGCTTGTGTTCGGACGCATGCTTGTGTCCGGACGCATGCTTGTGTCCGGACGCATGCTTGGGTCCGGTCGCATGCTTGTGTCCGGACGCATGCTTGTGTCCGGACGCATGCTTGTGTCCGGACGCATGCTTGTGTCCGGACGCATGCTTGTGTCCGGACGCATGCTTGTGTCCGGACGCATGCTTGTGTCCGGACGCATGCTTGTGTCCGGACGCATGCTTGGGTCCGGACGCATGCTTGGGTCCGGACGCATGCTTGTGTCCGGACGCATGCTTGGGTCCGGACGCATGCTTGGGTCCGGACGCATGCTTGTGTCCCGACGCATGCTTGTGTCCCGACGCATGCTTGTGTCCGGACGCATGCTTGTGTCCGGACGCATGCTTGTGTCCGGACGCATGCTTGTGTCCGGACGCATGCTTGTGTCCGGACGCATGCTTGTGTCCGGACGCATGCTTGTGTCCGGACGCATGCTTGGGTCCGGACGCATGCTTGGGTCCGGACGCATGCTTGTGTCCGGACGCATGCTTGGGTCCGGACGCATGCTTGGGTCCGGACGCATGCTTGTGTCCGGACGCATGCTTGTGTCCGGACGCATGCTTGTGTCCGGACGCATGCTTGTGTCCGGACGCATGCTTGTGTCCGGACGCATGCTTGTGTCTGGTCGCATGCTTGTGTCCGGACGCATGCTTGTGTTCGGACGCATGCTTGTGTCCGGACGCATGCTTGTGTCCGGACGCATGCTTGTGTCCGGACGCATGCTTGTGTCCGGACGCATGCTTGTGTCCGGACATGCTTGTGTCCGGTCGCATGCTTGTGTCCGGTCGCATGCTTGTGTCCGGACGCATGCTTGGGTCCGGTCGCATGCTTGGGTCCGGACGCATGCTTGTGTCCGGACGCATGCTTGTGTCCGGACGCATGCTTGTGTCCGGACGCATGCTTGTGTCCGGACGCATGCTTGTGTCCGGACGCATGCTTGGGTCCGGACGCATGCTTGTGTCCGGACGCATGCTTGTGTCCGGACGCATGCTTGTGTCCGGACGCATGCTTGTGTCCGGATGTATGCTTGTGTCCGGACGCATGCTTGAGTCCGGTCGCATGCTTGTGTCCAAACGCATGCTTGTGTCCGGACGCATGCTTGGGTCCGGTCGCATGCTTGTGTCCGGACGCATGCTTGTGTCCGGACGCATGCTTGTGTCCGGACGCATGCTTGTGTCCGGACGCATGCTTGTGTCCGGACGCATGCTTGTGTCAGGACGCATGCTTGTGTCCGGACGCATGCTTGTGTCTGGTCGCATGCTTGTGTCCGGACGCATGCTTGTGTTCGGACGCATGCTTGTGTCCGGACGCATGCTTGTGTCCGGACGCATGCTTGTGTCCGGACGCATGCTTGTGTCCGGACGCATGCTTGTGTCCGGACGCATGCTTGTGTCCGGATGCATGCTTGTGTCCGGACGCATGCTTGTGTCTGGACGCATGCTTGTGTGCGGATGCATGCTTGTGTCCGGACGCATGCTTGTGCCCGGTCGCATGCTTGTGTCCGGACGCATGCTTGTGTCCGGTCGCATGCTTGTGTCCGGACGCATGCTTGTGTCCGGACGCATGCTTGAGTCCGGTCGCATGCTTGTGTCCGGACGCATGCTTGTGTCCGGACGCATGCTTGAGTCCGGACGCATGCTTGTGTCCGGACGCATGCTTGAGTCCGGTCGCATGCTTGTGTCCGGACGCATGCTTGTGTCCGGACGCATGCTTGTGTCCGGTCGCATGCTTGTGTCCGGACGCATGCTTGTGTCCGGACGCATGCTTGAGTCCGGTCGCATGCTTGTGTCCGGACGCATGCTTGTGTCCGGACGCATGCTTGAGTCCGGACGCATGCTTGTGTCCGGACGCATGCTTGAGTCCGGTCGCATGCTTGTGTCCGGACGCATGCTTGTGTCCGGACGCATGCTTGAGTCCGGTCGCATGCTTGTGTCCGGACGCATGCTTGTGTCCGGACGCATGCTTGAGTCCGGACGCATGCTTGTGTCCGGTCGCATGCTTGTGTCCGGACGCATGCTTGTGTTCGGACGCATGCTTGTGTCCGGACGCATGCTTGTGTCCGGACGCATGCTTGGGTCCGGTCGCATGCTTGTGTCCGGATGTATGCTTGTGTCCGGACGCATGCTTGTGTCCGGACGCATGCTTGTGTCCGGACGCATGCTTGTGTCCGGACGCATGCTTGTGTCCGGATGCATGCTTGGGTCCGGACGCATGCTTGGGTCCGGACGCATGCTTGTGTCCGGACGCATGCTTGTGTCCGGACGCATGCTTGTGTCCGGACGCATGCTTGTGTCCGGACGCATGCGTGTGTCCGGACGCATGCTTGAGTCCGGACGCATGCTTGAGTCCGGACGCATGCTTGTGTCCGGACGCATGCTTGAGTCGGGACGCATGCTTGAGTCCGGTCGCATGCTTGTGTCCGGACGCATGCTTGTGTCCGGACGCATGCTTGAGTCCGGTCGCATGCTGTGTCCGGACGCATGCTTGTGTCCGGACGCATGCTTGTGTCCGGACGCATGCTTGTGTCCGGTCGCATGCTTGTGTCCGGTCGCATGCTTGTGTCCGGACGCATGCTTGTGTCCGGACGCATGCTTGTGTCCGGACGCATGCTTGTGTCCGGACGCATGCTTGTGTCCGGACGCATGCTTGTGTCCGGACGCATGCTTGTGTCCGGATGTATGCTTGTGTCCGGACGCATGCTTGTGTCCGGGCGCATGCTTGTGTCCGGATGTATGCTTGTGTCCGGTCGCATGCTTGTGTCCGGACGCATGCTTGTGTCCGGACGCATGCTTGTGTCCGGACGCATGCTTGTGTCCGGACGCATGCTTGTGTCCGGACGCATGCTTGTGTCCGGTCGCATGCTTGTGTCCGGACGCATGCTTGTGTCCGGACGCATGCTTGTGTCCGGACGCATGCTTGTGTCCGGACGCATGCTTGTGTCCGGACGCATGCTTGTGTCCGGACGCATGCTTGTGTCCGAACGCATGCTTGTGTCCGGTCGCATGCTTGTGTCCGGACGCATGCTTGTGTTCGGACGCATGCTTGTGTACGGACGCATGCTTGTGTCCGGACGCATGCTTGTGTCCGGACGCATGCTTGTGTCCGGACGCATGCTTGTGTCCGGACGCATGCTTGAGTCCGGTCGCATGCTTGTGTCCAAACGCATGCTTGTGTCCGGACGCATGCTTGGGTCCGGTCGCATGCTTGTGTCCGGACGCATGCTTGTGTCCGGACGCATGCTTGTGTCCGGACGCATGCTTGTGTCCGGACGCATGCTTGTGTCCGGACGCATGCTTGGGTCCGGACGCATGCTTGGGTCCGGACGCATGCTTGTGTCCGGACGCATGCTTGTGTCCGGACGCATGCTTGTGTCCGGATGTATGCTTGTGTCCGGACGCATGCTTGTGTCCGGACGCATGCTTGGGTCCGGACGCATGCTTGTGTCCGGACGCATGCTTGTGTCCGGACGCATGCTTGTGTCCGGACGCATGCTTGTGTCCGGACGCATGCTTGTGTCCGGACGCATGCTTGTGTCCGGACGCATGCTTGAGTCCGGACGCATGCTTGTGTCCGGTCGCATGCTTGTGTCCGGACGCATGCTTGTGTTCGGACGCATGCTTGTGTCCGGACGCATGCTTGTGTCCGGACGCATGCTTGGGTCCGGTCGCATGCTTGTGTCCGGATGTATGCTTGTGTCCGGACGCATGCTTGTGTCCGGACGCATGCTTGTGTCCGGACGCATGCTTGTGTCCGGACGCATGCTTGTGTCCGGATGCATGCTTGGGTCCGGACGCATGCTTGGGTCCGGACGCATGCTTGTGTCCGGACGCATGCTTGTGTCCGGACGCATGCTTGTGTCCGGACGCATGCTTGTGTCCGGACGCATGCTTGTGTCCGGACGCATGCTTGAGTCCGGACGCATGCTTGAGTCCGGACGCATGCTTGTGTCCGGACGCATGCTTGAGTCGGGACGCATGCTTGAGTCCCGGTCGCATGCTTGTGTCCGGACGCATGCTTGTGTCCGGACTGATGCTTGAGTCCGGTCGCATGCTTGTGTCCGGACGCAT